>JANHFJ010004740.1:0-12886 GCA_032468195.1 Cerberus rynchops | reverse complement strand
CATTCTCTCCTTAAAATTGTTTGGTTCCAAGACCAGCAAACCCTCCATCTGTGATGGAATTTAGGTAAAAACATACATGAGCAAATATACGCACACACAAATCTTATGTATAAACACATAGTCCCTGTTTCTAAACTATCCTTGGAGGCTTTGTTCAGTTTAGTATTTCTTGATACTACTCTTAACAAAGTAAATGGAAAAATGTTTGTGATAAGAATGAGCCTGAAATTCAAGGTAGATAATGCTAAAACTGTGCTTTGAACTGTAAGTGATGTATTGATCCATGAAGGTGAAAAGCACTTTTTAAAGGATTAAACCAAATTGAACTGTTTCATGAAATCAGTGTCACTTATAGTTCAGCTGATCATTGTAGCTCCCCTGGTTAATCTAGCATGCTGTGATATTTGTAGGGGTTGTTTCTATTAGGGTTTTATTTACTAGTTCAGTATGACTCCTGATTAATAATGAGTAGCAAAGAACTAGAGATACACTCCAATAATGGTATGTTCTCAAATTCAGGGTTTAGTAAATGTTTTGGTACATTCCGATTTAGCAACAAATAGCAATTTGCTAGGGCTGACTTCAGGGTGTATAAATACTGCCTTTTGAAAAATTAGGCAATAATTTATTAAATACATAATTTCTTGTCTACTGTAAGCTGTCCACTGTAAGGAAACTTGCCGTACAAATCCCTGTCACCAGTAAAAGGGCCTACCAAATAATTGTAGACTATTGTGATTGGTGAAAAATCAATTATTCAAGGTATACCAGCTTGAGAATATTAAAGGCACAGGACATCTTTTATTTAATATGTTCAGCTCTGATGTTTAAAACAATAGTTTTGAACCTTATTTACCCTCAAAAATAGCAATGAATTAATTAGGAAAAAGCACAAGCTGGTTTCATACACATTTCCAATAGGAGTTTGTCTTGTTTGATAGCATTTTTACCCACTGATATTTGTATTTTCTTGCCATAATCAAGCCTGAGGTTTTTATTCCTACTCAAATTAAATATACATATGTATGTATGCACACACACATAGACACACATACACTGCCATTGTACACAGAATGAGAGAAAATTATGAGAAAGGATTGAAAAAAAAAATGCTCACTAGCAGGTGAAAATATTATAGATTGTATAACACTAGATCTTTCAAATATACCATTAGACCCATAAGTACATTTTCAGGGATTCTGCATTGCATGTATATTTATGTTATTTTCCCTGAATCCCTAAATAAGTTGTAGAAATGGAAGCTTGTATTAAGACTGGATTCATTTAGTTTGCAAAAGCAGCAAATATACCCCATAAACTTTTAAATAAGAGAGAGCATCTTTCATGTGCTCTTATCTTCCATGACACCTGTTCATATTTATGCATTTAACAGTGTATAAAGAGTGCCTGTGGCAAATAGATTATAACTTTTTATAGTTGATAGATTTAAAATGATGTTGTCATTTACCTAGAGCTCAATGTGAACCTTAGCAATATCATACAGGATTTTCCCTTTAGAATTTGAAGGTAAGACATTCTTTAGGGGAGTAGGTACAGTATAACCTTTTAAGAGTGCTTTGAGCAAAATTAGTAATGATTCTCTCTAGAATAATGAATACATTTGGTGAATGGCACTGACCAAGTGTATCAGAACAATGGGCATATTCATCAAATATGTTATTTTAAAGTGGGGTTTGTCACTGGGACTGTTTGATTTTGATATGGTCATGTGCTTGGTAGTCATGTCATCATTTCTGACACAACTTTTGCTGGCTAAATACCAAATCTAATATATCTTTCTTTATGCACATGGACCTTACAGTTACAGAACTTCTGGTTTTAATTAAATTGATTTAAAAAAAAACAAAGATACAATGTGCATTATCCCCTGATTTTTCCATTTGGAAATCAGTTTTTATATTTACATGAATGTATCATGCATCACAACTGTAGAACTTTACTGGCCAGTGTCTATTACTGTTTGATCTAGATTAGGGTCAGTTAGTAACTACAATGTTTTCATAGAAATATTCAGTAAACTGTAACTTTTTTTAAATTGTTGGCTAAGGTTCCCTTTTTCTGAAAACGTTGTTGGTGTCCCATTAATATTAAGAGCCCAAAAGTCATTGAATGAATCCAAATCCTGCATATCACTAGGGACACTTTTTAATATTGTGACTATATGAAGCAACGTCTGGATGTGCTTTAAGTGAAATTTAAATTTCTACAATGTTAGAATTTTCATTTATTTGGGCAGTGCCTGAATAAGGAATATACATGTTGTGCAAGTTACAGGATTATATATCAGGAAAACAATACAAAAAATTATTATTTAGCACTTTTTATTTTTTCCAGGGCTATTTAAAAAAGGAAGAAAAATTGCAACTATTAAGGAAAAAGTGAAAGTATATATAGTTTGATGATTTTTGTAACTATTGCCCTTTTTATGTATTCACCAAGTTTATCAAATTAAGTTTTTTTTATTGTCCCCCAGTGAATAATATTTACAGTATTGCTGCCATAAATATGGGGATAGGGATGGTAGAATCAGCACAAAGGGAGTGAGTACCAGCTCCTTTCTATCATTGACAATCACTCAACTCTCCATAGGAAAAATATGACAGGCAAATCTATCCTGTATGAGTGTTGTCAATGAATAGATAAATCAAAAGAGCTAAGGAACAGCCACTGCTTCCTTCCCTTTTTCTCTTCATTAAGATAAGAGAGTTGTCTTGTTGTTCAGAGAAGGAATTGATGCTTTTCAGTGTTGATGCATCAGGATTCAATTGTGGATCCTCAACAGCTGCCCAAGAATCTGGCCAACGTGATTATAGACATTTTAGAATTACTGTAATAATTTTGTAAAAACAATGTCTGGAATATAGTCGGCTATATAAAGTGCTCGTCAGTAAACAAACTGCTCTGAAGTAACAACCACCAGAATACATTAGAATAGATTCTGTATTTCCCACAGCCCCTAGTGGGCTTTCATAAACAGAACAATTTTTGTTCTGGGACAATTTTTTTTTAACGCTCTGATCATTTTTCTCTAACATGCTTATAAATCAGCCTGGAAGGCACATTGCAAGACATTCCCTGAAAAGATGAAGGATACCATTCTTACAATTAGAATAGAATACTTTGGAGGAAAACATGAATTATCTATACAGTTAGAATTTGGTTAACACCACTAAAAGTTCAATTTGGGGCAGGTGCACGATGATTTAATTACTACTTCTTTTGCATTGATATAAGATCTATTAATAAATATGGGATATTTAATATCTGGTTTAATTCATGCTTATCATGAATAATTTTTACTTTGAATAGAAATTGTTTCTCAGAACAAAGGAAGTGAGCATATTTTTTTTATTTTTCTGCTCCACAGAAGTTTATAATATGTCATCACCATCATCATCCAACTCTTTAAGAAATAATAAGCCAACTACTATAGGCTTTTAATATTGTTAATCTGTAAAACAGAACAATTTCATTTGTTGTTTTCAAGCAAGCACTGTATTAAACTGTATTTGTACGTAGTCCAGATTCTGATTCACTGCCAGCTCAGTGTCTACAAAATGTGCCTCCCTCTTCATTCCTATGTAAGGTAGTATATATTATAAAGATATAATATTTGGCTGAGTTATCAAAAGGCAACAACAGTTTTCCCAATAACCAATCAAATTCCCATAACATTTCTAATTAACATTATTTTGCTGTTGAATTAGAGCTACAAATATATCCAATAATAAGTCAGCTTGCACCCTTGTCTGGCCAAGGTGTCAGTACTATGTGCTTCAGAGTTAATGGATAGTTTATAATTTGCTTGTTCTGGAATGGTCTGAAAGACAAAAGACAGCTTGCACTGCATTGTGTACAACAACATAGCAACAAATTAATATAAGACAATGTTCACTGCACTTCATTATACTGCAGAAAAAGTTGTCAGTAAGATTAAGGAAATGCTCATATAAAAATAATAATTCTCTCCTCTAAAGAGTTATACTGTGTTTTAAAAATAAGTTGATGGGTAAATCCCTCCATTTTATTAATAGTATGGCTTCACAATTCATTACATAAATAATTAGGATTTATACGGTACATAGATGGTAGGAGCAATATATTTAGTTGGGAAATAATGTTTGTTTGATAATATATGTTACCAACAACGGACAAGGTGCAGGAAAGATTTTACGTAAGTTCTTTTATTTTTTAAACATCCAAACCCAAACATACATTAATGCAACAATTATGTGTATATGTGTGATGTGTACACAGAGACATACACATAGCATTGGCATATTAGTGATTTTTTTTCTTGCTTAATTTTGAATGTTATAATCATATATATCATTTGAAATTCTTTAATGTTCTAACACAAACAATCCTTATGTTTGTTTCATTTTTACATGATTGTGCATTCTTGTGCATTCATAGGTAGTGTTTGCTTATGATTATGTGGAGGTTTCCTTGAAGTGCAGTTCTTCATCAATCTAGCAATGTGCATCACTTACAAATGCCTCCCAAGTGTGCTTTTAAAAACCCATTTCTACCAAACAATATGTAAATAGCAGAAATGCTGTGTATGGGAGATATAGAAATGAACCAATCTGCATTTTCAACACTTTACTCAAAACAAAATAATATTAAACTAATACTAGCAATTTCTATTGGCTAGCATCCGTGTTCCCAAGATTAGTTGGCTGATTTTTAAAATAGTGATGTAGCCATGAACTATTCACTCTTTAATTCAGCTCTTTTGTTTCCCTCCATCTCCTCCATCTCATTTTGAGAGTGGAATATTGGAAGGCACATTGGTAAATGTATAGAACTAAAAAGTATAAAAGTGGGGGGGTTTTCCCTTAGAATTTGCTTCATAATTAAGTTTGAACAACAGTGATGGGTTTCTACACGGCATTAGCAATCCATGAAAAATTATGTTCATGCCTTCTGATTAAGGTCACGGGGTAAATATTTCTGGGAATAGTGCAGATGGTTTGCAAACCAGAACTATGTTGTTAAACAGAAGATCCAAATACTGTTTTTATGGAGAATAATAAAAATGTATCTATTTGATCCTTTTTTCTTTCCTGTTTAAATCAAGCCAAAGATGGAAGTCAACTTAAATGGGTATTTTTGGTTTTTTTGATTTGAACTCACAAACCATTTCTGGGGCTTTAACTGAAATAATGAAATTGCCTTCTATCAAGGGCCTTTGCTGTGCCTCTCTTCATATCCTGGGAATGTCAAGAAACTGGAGACAGCCTTTCAAGCAATTGTGCACTAGGCAGCTGGCAGTGTATAACAACACTCTTTTCTGATGTGCTGAGCAAAGGACTAAAATTTAATGTCCTATTTGCCTCATGGTAGTGGCTTCCAAAGATGGCTGGTACCATCAATTTGTATTTCTTGAATAAAATATCTTCTCTTTTTCTGGTAAAACCTTTTTTGTACACTGTTTTGTTGTGTGCCATGTATCTAAAAAGCATGTTCTACAGATGGTTAGTAATGCACTACTCAATTTCAGTGGCTAAAAAAAGTCAGAGTGATGCAACACCTTTTCTTCCTGTAACTTTTATAAAATTAAAAAAAAATAACTTTATGCATGGGTTGTATGAACCTTTTTTAAAAGGTTTTTTTCTTTCCTCATTAGCCCAAGAATAAATTCTTTCGCTGTCTGAAGATACAGCAAATCTTCTCAAGCCACAGTTTATATTCATGCTGTATCTCTGTCAGGGCAGTAGTCCAGGCTCAAATTCAGACATTTCTATGCTTAGATCTCTGAGCACAAATAGTTCTTTTTGAACAGTGAAATGAAAGTATAAATTAAACTTTTTGATTTCAAAAAGGTAGGAATGTATATTATAGAATGCTATGTGTTAAAAAGAAAAGAAAAACGCCTTTTAGTTATTTTGGGAAGGGCTAAGCAATAAAGCTAATACAGGATATGTCTTGTTTTTAAAACACAAGTTCTGTGTTCTTTCTCTCTTAAACTAGAGCTAAATTATTTAGTGATTGTTTTCATCCTGCCTTGCTGGAGTCTGAAGGTCAGCAAATGCCCTTGTATATATATTATTATAGCAATGCACTACTATGCCTAATTGAAAATTCTAAATCTGTTTAGAGCATTCAAAGTACTGGTTACATAGTATCATTACTCCCTTGTGTCATTTTTAGTTTCCATTCAAGAGTAGTAAGTATATGAGTGGGAAGATTTTGGTCAGAAAGATCCCACAACTATTGCTCCATTTTTGTCAGCAAATCCTTTGTTGCTAATTTGAATATAGAAGGGCCATGGTTATGTCCATGAATGAATATTTAATATATTTACATCTACCTTAAGATTTCTATTTTGCTTGCTTATTCTTTTAGTCCACTTTTCAGTTACCATCTTCCAACACCTACCTTTTTTCTATGGATCATAAATCTATATCTGATGTTTTGGGGGTTTTATTTACCATTGTATTTGTGAAATACTTAAAATTCACACATATGAAAATGTAATAAAGAGTTCAAAAAGTGATGGGCTTATTTAGATATGTCCCCATCTTTGGGGAGGGGGGATTTCAACTGTACTACTTTACATAAAATGTGCTAAGAAGCCACAGAAGCTGCCAGCATGCATACAAATCAAAATGTATGTGAATTTCTAATGTTTTAGAAATATATCAGATATCTCAATGCAAAAATTCAGAACAAAGTTTCAATACCATGATGGAAATTCAGGCTGACCCTGACATTCTTCCACCAAATGAAATGTGATACACTCTATCCTAAAGAAATGGCAAAGCCCTTTTGCAATTAAAAAAAAACCCCTTCCTTTGAAAACTACTCATGTTTGAAGAGTTTATAGTTTTCACATGACTCTTGGACGTATAAGTTTATTGCTATATAAGGCGTCTCTATAAAGGGATAGGAATACCTATTGGAGTACTTTCCTTATGTGTGTTGCCCAGAATCTATTTATGTACCACGGAGATTTGTAGCAGGCCACAATTTGCTCTTTTTAGACATGCTGTCAATCTAAATAAAGTCAAAGGAAAGTATTAAGTCCTGCAAATGTATAATTGTGGATGTGGGAGATCAGGCAATGAATGGGGGGGGGTCATTAAAAGGAGTTAGTTTTGGCCTGAAGCAGCTCCAGGCTAGTTGGGAAGAGTCTTCCTCTCCCAAATCAGTCGTGTTAAGTAAAGAAAAAGGTAGGTAGGAGCGTGTTTTAATTTCTCAAGCTAGCTTAGAGCTCTCGACTTTCCAGACACACCCCATTCATCCAATCTAGATCAAGGTGTCCCAGCTTATCCTGCTCTTTTTAAATATACTCCATGCAATTTTTCCATTTTTCCAATAAGTACCCAATTCATCGCAATAAGTGATTGATTCTCTGCCTTTTTTATTTTTTGAAAAATAGGTTATACTTTAAAAGGTGCTTTATTCTTTAAAGGACTCTGAATATTTCCACAACACAGCACACCATCTTCTTGCTGCTCTCTAGTATCTTGTCGTTGTTTGAACATGTTGCAAGGTTTTCTTATCACCATCCTTTCGGTTTAAATTGCTGGACCTTGGAGAGCCATCATAGACTAATTCTATATGCTGTTAGAATGTTTTCTGTTTAAATCTGGTAAAATCAGCATATTCTTCTTCTGCTTCAACTTCAGCTGCAGCTTTTGCCATCTCTCTCTTCAGTTTATCTTTTGCTTTCCTCTGTTGTCTATCAATGCAGAAGATTGTAAACATTCTAAACTCCTTGTAGTTCAGTTGCTAATGAAGCAAAACAGAATAGTATTTTAGTGAAATATTGACAGCAGGCTTATAAAGAACAGGGGTGCCTTGGTACTCAACTGCTTTGAAATTCATCAAATTTGGTACTCAATGCATTTTGACCTGAAAATTTTGAATCGGTACTCATTGTTTGTTTTGTACTTAATATACAAGTTAGAATTTGTCAGTATCAGCTGCCTTATGACTCACTACATTATTCCTTGTGGGAAAAATTTGTTTAGTGCTCATTGTTTTTGATATTCATCATGCCTCCCAAAATCAATTAATGATGAGTACCAAAGTACCACTGTCATCCCCAGAAGGTATTTCTGTCACTCTTTAAACAGTATCCCACTTCACTCTCCCTCCCTCCTCTATTAGTACTCTTCAGACTAAATCTCAGAATTCCACTGAATATACCGTAATACAAAGGAAAATAGTCTCACTTAACCATTCTATATACAAAAGTAAATTGGATTGGAAGGTGAATCTTACTCATGCTGGAGCTGAATTCTGGAACAGCCATTTTATCAAAAGTGGAAACAAAGTAAGCTGATAAACTTTTTCGAGCCTCAGTGGTGCAGTGGTTAGAGTGCAGTACTGCAGGCTATTTCTGCTGACTGTCAGCTGCCTGCAGCTTGGCAGTTCAAATCCCATCAGGCTCAAGATTGACTCAGCTTCCCACCCTTCTGAGGTGAGTAAAATGAGGACCCAAACTGTTGGGGGCAATATGCTGACCCTGAAAACCATTTAAAGAGGCTGTAAAGCAGTATGCAAGTCTTATTGCTATTGCTGTTGAAGTTTCATGTAATCTTAACAAAGAGTCAAATAGAATTTCTTGTGAATTTGCAGAATTTTCAAGTAAGTAACTGATTCTTACACAGGAAGCAAGTTCAGAGCTTCTGCTCTAAATCAATTAAACCTGGTTGCAGTGTGAGGATCAGAAAGTTTCAGTGTCAGTGGATGCTGCCATGTTTATACAGGAAGAGAGGCCACAGTTACTAAGATCCTTCGTAACATTCACATGAACTTAAATCATGTTACACGTAGCTGACAGGTTAGAAAGGATATCATGTCTTCTTAAAATGACTGAGCCCTTCCATTGCACCAATCTGAATATTCTGTATTTGTGTATAAATAAAGTGTGGAACTATTCACAGAAATGCAAGGCAAAAATAGCAAGATTTTGAGTATGAAATAACAAGCCAAAAATTGTCTCAAAATAAATCATGCTTGCTACAAAATTAACTTCGTTTCTTTCTTTTTTCATTCAACAAGCCCTGGCTAAAACACACTGGTTTACCATGATCTTTAAACGTAGCAGAGGGACGAGCATACCAGGAGAACATAAGTTTTCGGTGGGCAGCACAGTTACAATATTAGATGGGGTTGCTTCTGGTTTACAAAAGTTACTGAGATGACACAGCTGGGAAGGAGGAACCTGTCTCCCATGTTCATCATTTTTGATTACCTCATCACCTGAGATGTCAAAGTCCTTGAATATCTGACTCAGCTCAGTCTTTCTAATATTGAAAAGGAAGCGTGTGGCCTGGAACTCTGCCGGGGCAACTGTATGGCCCCCATCAATGTCCAGCAACTCAAAAACGGCATGAGAATGACGATACATGAACTGCTTTTCAAGATGGTTCTGGTCAAAGATAGAAAGGCAAGAACCGCAATAAGAGCTACTGCTCTAGTCTCTTCAAACATTAAAACTAAACATTACTGATATATATCAGGAAAAAACAACAACTTGAAATGCTTCTAAAATGGCAATCTGAATGTGAACAAGAGTAAACCTCATGGATGAAAACAAGATATGAACACCAGCAACTCTGTGTGTGATGGCTTGATGATGATAAGATTTAATGAGATGTGTGATTAATTGTACAAAAAGACCAAATGTTGGAGTTACTAATTTTTTAATGTTAGCTTATAGTCCATAATATATCTTTCAGGCAGGAAGACCAACAGAATGTGGTTATGTGCTTATGCAATGCATATCTAAAACAAACCAAAAGAAAATGTCTTCATATATTTAAAAAAAAAAACCCTCAGGCATTTCTACTTTTCCTGGCATTCTTAAATCTAAATAACACTGCCCAGTTAGTCCTTGTTTACCAGCCATTCAGTCAGAACCATTTGAACTTGTGATGGCATTGAATGAGTAGTTCTTGAAATTCTGGCCACTGCAGCAACCCTACACTCACATGGTTGTGATTTGAGCACATGGGAAGTGGATCACACTTAACAATGCTGGCCTCCCTGGTTTAAAGTCAATGCGTAAACTCGCACGGAAGGTCGCTAGTTGCTCTGGCAAGTTCTACTACCCTTTCTGTACTCAAACCCACTGCACCATGCATCCCTGGTCTTCCTACACTTGGGTGTGGCCTGTTGCAGCCTTCCCAAAACCTCCCTCAGGGTCCCTCTCACATAGTAGCTCCCATCCCCCTGCAGCACCATCACACTCCTATCTTCCACCACTTTCCACTTAACAAACTTTGCATCTTGGGGTTATGATGGCAATTGGGACTGCCAGGATCATTGTTGCTAGGCAAACAATAGTAACAGCAAACCTGATCCCAATTGCCATGTAACCCAAGGACTACCTATATAGAAAAATTCATTACCTCATTATCAAATGTCATTAGCTAATGGGAGAATAAATACCCATCATTCTTTTGAACTTTGAATGGGGAAAGGGTGAGTTTTTACACATGATTAGACTGGCAGGCTTACCGGTATGTCAAAATTCACTTCAGGTTTAACCCAACTAAATTTAACAAATTCTATGGGAGGGCTGCACAATGAAATGGGAGGGAACTGCTTCACGCAGTTCTCTCCCCACACTTGTCAATCAGGCTACTTTTGAACATGGATTAAGTACTGATTCAGAGGTCCATTAAACCCAGGTTTAAAAAAATAGCTTTGTGGCAGCTGACGGGTATATGAGAAGCTATACAGAGTACAGAGTAGAGAGGGAGATTCTTACTGTAAAGTGCAACTGCCTATGACTGTTCCTTTGAGCCATAGTGTAAAAGCCCTCCATGTACCTGTCATAATGCAGGGGTCCCCAACCCTGTGGACCAGCACCGATCCACGGCATGCCAGAAACTGGGCTGTGCAAACAAGCAAAGTCCCATTCGTGGGTTGCAGGCAGCACATGAAACCATGCCCATGGAAAAACCTCTCTCCACAGAATTGGTCCCTGATGCCCAAAAGATTGGACTTGGGTTTTTGAATAATATGCCCTTTTTTAAGCTATGGTATGAATAGATGCTAATCACAAGAGAAGAATGCAAGACTGGCATTTATTTCTAGCTCCACAAACCATGATTTGCACAGGTTAAGAGCATATCTAAACTATTTACAATTAAGTGAGGTTTGTTTCTTAGTGGTAAGGGATCACTGATAGTCTCTTCATCTGAAGCAAAAATCTTTCTTATTCTAGCCTAGCATTTGAAAATAAAATTACTACTAGTTCAGCTAAATACAATTCAGGCATAGTTCACCCATTGTGCAAATTGCAATTTTTGATAATTCTGACTTTGAAAAGATGACATATTGACACATCAATCTCAGTTGCTCTTGCCTTCTGTCAGCAGGAGCCAGATACCCAAATTGTAGAAGCTCTTATCATGATTTCTTTATACTGTTCCTAACTTGGCATCCCAGACTAGTCTCTATTTTAATAAACCAGAATTAGAAGATACAGCTTATTGTTGGTTTATGATCCATTTGATTCTCAGGGGAAAATCTGCCAAGGATTCTGACTTAAATTATATGAGAAAACATGTGGCTTCTAGTCAATTGAATCCCATAGAAGCAGCAACCCAAGGAGGAACAGGTAAACACTCTATACAGATTGGTAAGCTTTTTCACTGGGAAATCAGAAATGAGAAATCAGCTTGTATGACCAATTGGACTCAGAATTGTCCATCCATTTGCAGAATGGAAAATGCTTGCAAAACAGATTTTTCTTCACTTACTTAGCACCCCAAAACCTCTCTAAAAATCCTGCTATATAAATGAAAAGTAGATTACATGATGAAGGTGGACTTCACTGCAAAACCAAATGTTTCTTCAGTCACTTTCAGCAATCTAAGTAAATTACCTCATGTGCCATTATGATGCACACCAACATGTAGAATTCGTCAAAGCCGATCTCCCCTTTGCCATCCCAATCCAGTAAATCAAAGACCAGCATGATCTGAGATCCGGACAGATTAGTTACATGGCGAAGGAAATAGTAAAACTGCAGATCTGAAAAACAATGTGGTGTTAAGCATTGTGCATGCAAAGGGTCTACTGTACTTAATAAGACTATTAATAATAGTATATTGTACATTTTAAAATATCCAGATGTTTATATCTTATAGCAGCCATCTTAATTTTTGCTACCCAAATCTGTTAACTCTAATATATTCCAACCTGTAATACAGCAGCTAATATTGATTGGATTTATATACAATGTTTTACTGAATAAATGATGAGAAGTTTCCCACAACAGAACAGTCAAAATCTAACAACATATTTTGGCTTAGTTACATGTTTGGACCCAGCTACTGATTAACAGCAGACAAAATAAGAGTGGATGTCAGTATCTCAAAATAATCTTATCAAAGACATTTTCCACATGTTACTGAAAAAGTGTATTTAAAATACATAATTGAATATATGTACATACTGTATGTATTCCTGGCTCTAACTGCAACCTAAAATAAGTTGATGTCACAGAATCAAAAAATTATGCTGCCTTAAATCAAATGAAGAGCCATACAATCCTGAAAACAAGTGTGAAAACCAGTTTTCCTAAATTTGGAAGTAGTCTCTTCTTTGCTCTGCTTAAAACAGCCCAATGTAGCACTTCTAATCTGGCACCTTCCGGATCAGCTGGGACTGAAACTCTTAGAATTCCCATCCCAATTGCTATGTGGTCTGGAATTCTGGGGGGATTAGTTCCAAAGCATCCAGAGGGCACCATGTTTGAAAAAGCTGTTGTCAGGGTTCCACACAACGTCAGCAATGCAATCAGAATTCCAAAGAAGCAAAAGTCCATAGAATAAGATTTTATTGAAGACATTGTTCTGGTACAGTCTGGAGAAATCCTGAATCTAAAATTCCT
>JANHFJ010004738.1:202379-213466 GCA_032468195.1 Cerberus rynchops | reverse complement strand
TCTAAAATCAACATGACTGGTCCCTAATATACATGCACAGAATTGTACCCCAAAGTCTTAAAATACTTACTGCATTCCAAAAATTGTTTTAATCGTACAAATACTGCATGAAGAAATCCCTTGAGGAGGTAAAAAGAAAAGATGCAAATTGTGTTATATTTGCTTTAAAAAATAATTGTATTTGTCGCACTAAAACATTCAAAGCAACAGGAAAGGGAACAAGAACAGGGTAACTTGAACAAAGCAAATATAAATTATTCTTTAAATTATCAGCTAGATACTGATTTTCATTGTTTTCTCCAACATAACACTTCCAAATGTCTTGAATGCTACTGATTTCAGTTTAGACATATTAATAAGGCAAAATTGTTTATAGCTAATCAAACAAACTAGTGTCTATACTCTTTATAGGAGTATAAAGGAGTACACCAAGTACAATCCAAATCTTGAGTGAAGTTCAGCAGCCCTTCCTAGAATATGTCTTGTTAATCTATGGTAACAACAAATGAAGAGTCTGCTAAAACTTTTTCCAACTAACACATCTTCTTAAAAGCATAAGCTTTTATGAACTGCATTTGATCAGTGATTCTCATTCTATATGCAACACATCTGATTAAAGGAGTATGATTCAGGAGTTTGTCTTTTTAATAAATGTGTTAGTTGGAAAAGATACTACTACTACTATATTCTTTTAGATTTTTTAAAAGCCCTTAATGAAATTGTTATCAAACTAATATTTTTAATGTGACAATAGGAGAACATTATTAACTACACAAAGAATATAGTTCTTTTCCCTGTCTACTTGTGGAATTCCTAGCACACTGTTCAAAGATCAAAGGCTCCAAAAATATTATGCCTGAAGAAGGATCTCTTCTTTTTCTTCTAACAACACAGAATTTGAATTCTATCACATTGTTATGCAAGCCATGGGTGGGAAAAATCCTTCCAGATTTAACCTCTCATGCAGCAAGAAAATATAAGCAGAAGCTCTTTAATAATATGAGTTTGATGTTATCATTATGCCCAAACTCAACTTTAGACAACTAAGAATATACAGTATTTAATCTTTTTTTGAATAGCTATTTTATTTACAAAAAATAAGCACTTACTTACCATCACCTCTATGTTTTTATGAGGCTCCACAAACCCATGAACTGTCAACTTGCGAAGCACTGAAAAATTAAAACAGTCTTATTCCGTATATCACAAAAGTTATCCATTGGCCTTGTTTTGTTTTTTAATATACTTATTGAATTTCTACAAGAATTCAAATATAAAAAGCAATAAAAAAATTAAAATGGAAAAGTCCAAAAAATAAGGAGAAATGAAAAGAATAACAAAAGAATAACTTCTAATTTTCTTCAATATACTTACAAATATAAAATGCATTATTAGCCTTTTGATCCAAAATTCAATACTACACAGTATTTCTATAATAGTAAACAATTCTAATAATCAAATTCCAATTATTGGCTTGTAATGAAACATTCTCTGTAATTATGTCTTATTATGAACAAGGAAACAAGCTAGTATTCTCACTCAAACACCAACTTCAGGTTTCCCTCTGAGAGGATAAACTTAGTAACTATGAAGTATAGCAAAACATACTGCTTATTTAGAAGGATAACTTTAATGTTTAAATATGATCACAAGGTAACAAACAACACTCTCTCACAACTTTAATTTTTCAAAATAAAATATCTTCAAAGCTTCTGACATTTGTCAGGACAATTTTAGCATTGTAGTCAGGGTGGTTTTGATTTAAATCAAGTCGATTTAAATCGTAATTTTTAAAGAGCAACTGTCATCTTTGTCCCGCAAAGGCTCCTCCTTTGACCCGCTGTTGCCTCACCAACAATCTCATTCACTTTAATGGGACAGCTGGTGATGTGGCAGTGACACAACAAGGTGAGGGACATGGCAAGCAGCAGGTGAGTGAATGACTGCTAACAGGTGCTGTCAGGATCAAATTCCAGACTGTGGATAGAGTTAGCCTACAATACTGCATTCTAACCAGTGCACCAACAGAGCTCCTATTTTGAATTATCTTTGATGATCAAAAGATAATTTAAGAAAAAATGATTTAATTATTTTTAACCTGAGAGATTGATCAATTCTTTAAACTAATCCCCTCCCCCCCAAATACTGTAGCATGTCCTATGCTAAAGATGAAAACCTGAGACTGTGTTTCACAATGATACTATATTTTAAATGTAACATTTTTGTCAATACCTTTCAATGATAAGAGAGTTCTTTCTAATGAATTACTCATAGTTGTTTCATCTCTAACACAAATCTGTTGAAGGAATGTATCTGTATGATGATTCCACAAGGAACAGGTAAAACTATAAATTCCAGAAGCTAACTGCAGAAATATAATTAAAAAAACCTTCATAGTTAAAATGAATATAGATACAATAGATTTTAGTAAATTAACTATAATCCAACTGTTACAAACTTAGAAATTTTAACTTAGCAACTTTATGTTTGTTGGGATACATAGGCATATTTACCCAGAGCACGTCTTATTTAGTAAGCTGTTCATTTCTTAAATAAGTGCAATCAGGAGTGCAATTTTATTAATGAATAAAATTTAATTGGATATAATCAAGCATCAAACAGCAACATCAGCTCTCACAAAGCCTGAATGCACGGGGTTGCTTTCTTTCATATTGCACTTCTCACAACTGATCTGAATCTCTCTGCCACATCATAGCATGTTTTCCTCTTCTCCCAATTAAAACAAATTAAGTCAAGTTAAAACAAATAAGAAAGCTGAAATGCCAGTTAGTATAAAATTCCTGAACCAAGAAACCAGATTTATCATTCCCCTCAAAAAGGAAGATTCTTAAACCAACCTAAAACCATAACCTCAAAAACCATCATTTATTGGGATTGTCTAGTTTGGGGTTACTGATATCTCTGGAACATATCATCGTGACTTCTAAATGCCACCTTTAGATTAGATAGGAAGCACATAATTCTAATAACTAACTAACTAAAATAAAAATGAAATCATCCTGAGAACAACAGATTTTGTCAATGTGCCTCATCAGTTATTAGGTTTTTAAAAATATTTTAAATTTGAAGGATTTCAGCACTAGGCTTTTGATCTGCCTTGGAGAACAGAAAAAATAAGCAGAAATGTGTAAAACGTTTTTATTATAAATTATTTTAGCTTGAAATTACACTCTTCAATTTTGAAACAAAACTGCTCTGACCTTACCAAAAACATTTCCAGATTAAAATGGCTGACTAGAATTAGAAACAGAACTAGTTCAAGGTAAAAACTAACACTAAGGAGCCAAATAATCTTATTCCAGAGAGGGGGCATTTTGGACTCAAAATTATTCAACTCTTGAATTATGTTCAGCTTTAGCAATGAAACAACATACCCAATAATGTAAGGTTTCATACTTACATCACAGAAAAGTTTTCTATCTGCAGCAAGCCGTTTAGATGCTAAAGTCTTTGTAACATGATAGAAGGTAAGTAAAGCTCTATGTTGGCGAAGGTCATCTTGAATTTTAACAGATTCTACAAGGGCAGGAATAAGTTCTGGCCACTGCCTAGGACAATCCAGCCTAGCAACTTTTGCAATCAGTACAGAAATTTGTGTGGCAATCTGCAAAGGTAGTCAAACAAAATACTCAGCATTAAGCTACCAGGCATGCTGGTATAATCAAAACGGAATCACATCTATTGAAAATTCAGCAACATTGTTTCATACATTGCAGACAACAATAAACATAGGATTAAGGCAGTAACATCTAAATAAAAGTTAACACAAAGAGACTCAGAAAGAAAACAGTGTAGCATGGAATGGTCTCACTCATTTTTCCAAACCAGTTTATACAAAATACTATTTTCTTTCTCAACAGTTTCTCCCAAAATAATGAATTAATATTCCATGGCTATTGAGCATAGCTGCAACTGCATTTTGGAATTATTCTATTTTTCTAAAATATTTTGTATATTCATAAGCTTTAGGGGCTTCTCCATATCATCTATTCTCTTATATGTAGATGGCACTATTTTAACTGCAGATTAATTGTCCCAGGGGTCGGTAGATGGCATATAAAAGGCATACTATGTGATTAAATATTTTCTCATTTTTACTTTGACAGGGAATTTATGATCTACATATCAAAAATAGGAGAAAATAAGACACTAGAAAATATACTACATAAATATATATAGTGAAAAACAGAGAAGGATAATGTAATGTACCTTTCTGTGAAAGTGTATTTGGCACAGAAATCCAATGCTACTTTTTATGAAGTACCGTATTTTTTGCTCCGTAAGACACACTTTTTTGCAGCTGCAATTACACAGCAGAAGTAGCCTAATGACCAGAGTTGTTGCAGCAGACACCACGTGGCTGTTTCGCCTGGATAGCTGGTGCGACTGTTAGGTACACTGGCATGAGGTGCGCAGGGAAGCTCACTCTCCCTGCCTCATACTGGTACATGGGGGAGAAGAAATTAAGACACCCCTGAAAAGAAGCCCTAGCCATTTTTTCAATGTTCATAAGAAAATAAACATAGTCTTATTTTTGGGGAAACATGGTATATGTGTAAGATTGAACATATTTAATTTTTAAATACTTTTTCACAAAAATACAGTCTCAAAAGGGCTCCAACAGATCCAATTTCATATAATCACTAACCTGGTTTATTGGTTCATTGAAATTAGCAATAAGTCCAGCACGCAGAGTAGATTTCTCTTCTTCTGACAGAGCACTGTTTATTGGAAAATTAAAGCCTATATTAGAAATGGCCATGCAAACTTTAGAGAGATTTCTATGATCAGCAAGAATAATGTAGTACAGTAGAATATTTTACAGTAATGCATTTTGAACTATAAAGATAATCCTCAAGTTACAATCTTCATTCAATGACTGTTCAAAATTATGATGGTCCCAAATATATAAATTCAAAAGAGAAATATTTTGATTTAATCAATCTTTACTTTCTAGGTTCCAAATAAGAGCAAAGAATAATGGCTGAAAACCTTAAATTTTAACAATACTCTTGGGTACAGGGAATCTGATTAAAAGTTCCATTACTAAAAACACAGATCCAGATTCAAAAACTATTTGCTCTTTTTAGTGCAGAACTTGTCTGTATGTTTTATTAACAGTTTCAGATAATTTGAAAACAAGGTAACAGATATCTCTTAGTGTATGTTATTGTAAAAAAATCCCTTCTAGTTTATATTTCTCAGGATTTCACACAACTGCTATATTTATGAAAAAATTTTAAATGTCACTTTTTAGGCAATGAGAACATTTGTTCAACTGACAAAATGTGTAACAAGGTAAAAGATAGTGAAAAAGATGGATTAATATTATAAATATAAGCAGGGACAGTATTTTCTAATGTGCTTTAAACATATAAATGAAGTGAATATTAAAAATGATTAAGATCTTTTATGTGTTGCAACACTGACATCTACAGGATAATAGAAATTAGATTCAATGGCAGCCTTATTAAATTATTTCCTTATTACTAAATGATTTGAAAATTTTGACGCCTGTTCATTAAAACTTGAAATAAATTAATTAAAATAATACTAATCAAAATGAAAATAAACTAAATTAAAAATAAAAACAAAGTTAATATTCACATAAATTCTTAGAAAAGAGGCTTATAATTTTTCACTATCGTGTTATTTTTTAATTTAACTTGTATATAAAAAAGTAGTAAATGAGAGCTTTAAGCTTTCAGGGGAAGAAAAAAATTATAAAGCAGATGAGAAGAACAGACAATGTATATCTGAAATACAGAGGATGAACTGGGCAAAAATATAAGAAAAAGAGCGAGTTAATTTGTAACTTTCTGCCATGAGGAGCTGAAATACATTTATAGTAATCAGTTACGTAGTTTGCTGTTAGCTAGATGCAGGGATCAGGAGTGTGGCAAAATAACCCAAACATTTATTCCTTTCTGTTTAGATATGCAGACAGATGATAATGAAAGTAACTACTATCATATTATAATAACCTTGAAGAGTTAAGAAAGAAGTTTAGAGCTTGGAGCTCAATGGGTCTTCTGATCTTTTCTTTCACTGAAGAAAAGAAGACTGCAAGTAAACTGATTGCAGGATCCAAACTGAGTTGATTATTGGAACAAGAGGTTTGTTTGTCCAAGTTTTTAGATTCGTGCTAGAGCCCATCCTCAGGGAATTTCTCAATTTATAGCATGTGTGTACTCAGCTGTTCTCACATCCTTGGAGATTGGGAAGTTCCTTGAAGATGGGCTCCAGCATGAGTCTGAAAGCTTAGAAGAACAAACCTCTGGTCTTGGGACCAACTCAGACTGGATCCTGCAACATTATCCTAGGACACGTATTTGCCTTCATTCATGAACTACTGAGTGCACAAATTATGTTGAAGGAAGAGATTTGGTTTCTGAAATCATGGTTATCTGGGTAATGGACTGCTGGCAATGCTTGCTTCAAGTCAAGAAATTATTTTTAAAAGTACAACTGCAGGGATGACAGAGAAGATTAGAAAAGTATCCCTTACTGCACTGCCATTCGTCTCCAATAGCGGTCAATTCCATTTTTGAAGTATAGAACAGCCAACCACCTCACATTTATATCCAAACTGTGGTTAGTGAATATGTTCTGTAACAAACAAATTGAGTTTAGTATAACAGTAATACAGTATATACAGTGTGTCTTAGGTATTGAACAAAGTTGCAAGAATCTATATTCCCCAATTTTGTGATACTGGGTGATGTACATAGAAAAAAATGTACAGTTTAGAAGAACTTCTATATAGTTCTAATATGTAGAACTACATAGAAACTGCTATAATTGTTGGCCTAATAAGATATATAGCATAGGCTTAAAATTCACATTACTGAGTAATGTTCTGACTTTGATTCCCAAGAAAATGTTGACATATGTAAGGTACAAACATCTTTCTGTAAATCTTAGAGCATCTCTCTTTTCCCAGGACTATTAGGCAATTACTACAGGAACGCTTAATATCAGGAAAAGATATTGCTGCTTTAAATAATTGCAGAGAGATTATATATTCAAAGAATATTTTCCATATTATTTCCACATAATTCCTTAATTCACATATTTAGTTATGATCTGTAAATTTAATTCCATGTCAGTTTAATTCAGAATATTTCAGAATACCGATTTAATCATGAACACTGTTTGAGTGCTATAGAGGTTGTTCTGTATTCTTATTTCAAAGTGAATAATGATAGTTTATTGTATTATATTAACATACTATATTAACTGTAGCAGAAGGTACTCATAAGAAAAATAACACTTTGTTTGAAAGAACAAGAAGTACTCCATCTAGATGCATATTTAGCTTTATTATAATTCATATGCATACTTGATCAATATATTTAAAATGTGGTCAACTGCAGAGTTACTGGGATGTATTTATTAAAATATTTATTATTACTTAGTGATATCTCAAGGAAAAACTAACTGTGTATTTTCTTCATAATCCCCTTTCAACCATCAAAAGGCATGTACTTCCTAATAGTTGACCTCTTGTGTTCTTTCTGTCAAAGAAGTTTCAGAGTCTAAGGATATCCTAAATCCTTTAATTTAAAGGAGCTGATTATTATATATAAATTGAATAAATAAATAATCCACAACAGTTTTGTGTTCATTTTACAGAAGTTTTTTTAATTGGGGCAGCATTCATCAAAGTTCATCAAAACAGACAACACAATCATATATATTTGGCAATAAAGTTCAAACAATGAACATATTAAGCTTTTTAAATTATAATAAACTAATTATCAACGTGCCCATAATTGCATATCTGTTCTGTAATGCAGGTATATTTAGGAACTGCTATAATAGATACAAAATATATATTCCTTATAGGAAAATAGCAAAAGGGTAAATAAAAAAAGATGATTATTAAGAATTACTTGAACAAATGTAATAGCATTGTTTTAACTTACCAACAAAACTGAATAGAAACCTGGTTGTGTCTCCCACTGTTTCAGTTGTTCCTCTGCTGGTTTTAATACAGAAGTATCTTGACTAGTAGCTTGGGTCAAGACTTGAAGAACAACATTACTGGCACTATGGAGATCCATGAAAATCTATCCAAAATATTTTTAAAAATGCATTGTTAGCTTTCCTAAGTAGTCTTATTGCTTCTTTTGTACTGATATAAGTATTTATTAAATGAGAATTAGGGACATTCAAATTTACAAATATTTTTTAAAAATTCTACAATAATTGTTAGCAATAAAAAAGTATAGATCACAATAAAGAATTTGCATATTACCAGAATTATCTTACGAAATACAGTACTGAAAATACCGTATTTGGCCACGAATAATGCAGTGCAATCTGGCATGATATAAATGAACCCCAGGTTAAAAAACTTTATCATTCTTCCAATACTTTCTCATGCTCACACACTAGGTATCAATGACTTCAAGTACTGAAAATATAAACATGTGTAACTATAATCTTAATGGTCACCCATTAAATAAATACAATTTTAAGTTATGCTCAAGGTCCATCAAAAAGCATAGTACTGATTTTCTTTCTTTACTATTAATCCCCATACCAACAAGCTCTTAGACAAATGTGACAAATGATATAAAATAACCAGCTAATAGTTAAGAAATGCAGTACTTTTAAGAGAGTGGGAATTAATGTAAACAGTTTCACAAATCAGAAATAAGGAAGCCCGATGATTCATTAGCATAATTGTCCAAGAGCAACTTGCAATAATCAATTTAAAAAAAAAACCTTTCAATATAATTCCAACTAAAACAGGAAGTAAATAAAACTGTCCTATAAAGCTCAGACAATAAAAGACACATATTTACAGTTAAATTTTCTGAAAATGTATGCAATCTTTTATGCATGCTTACATTGCAAATAGAAGGAACATTGATTTTTATGATATTGAAATAGCATGTGAAAGAAAAACCTGGATAATAAAGATGACACTATATTGATTCTATCTTGCATTTTGCTAGTTTTCAGACTGCATTCTTTGTTCCTAAAATAACACTAAACTCAGAAACAACAGCTCCTAAGAATATTAAAAGACTAGGATGCCAAGTCAAGTCAAGAACTACTTTAGTTTAATATCTTGTCTCTCTTAAAGGCCAGCCAAATATCTATGTACCTGAAAGTGGAGAGAGAGACATACCCTTCTTTTACTATTATTGCTCTGCAGCTGATATTTGGAGGCCTGCTGCCCTAAGTTGAAAATAACAGTGATAGAGCTCTCCTCATGCATTATACAATCGTCTTTTAAACCATCCAAGTTAGTGACCTTCATCACAGTTTTAGCAATGAATTACACAGGTTAATTACATGTTGGGCAAATAACTTTGTCTGTGTTAAATGTCCTTGGTTCTGTTTATTACATGACTGGAAGCCAGCTTCGTATTAGAAGTGCCAATGTAACTTATTCACAGGGTCATTTTGTGATATGAACTAGATCAGTTCATATTTGGTCTTTGTACTGAGATGATTTACTGAGCCTTCTAGAAATAAAACCTTCCAGAAAATTAACATCAGCTGAACATGGAAACATCAGAAGATGGCAGAAAAAGAGTACATGGATAAGAGGAATCTGTGAGGATGCAAATCAACAGTTTTATATATTTTTAGATACTATATATTCAAATGCACAAGCATAGATCCTCCATCATCATACTTTAAAGCAGTATCTCTCAATAGGTAGTGATCATCCCACTAATGGCACATAGCAGCAGTCTATAAGGATGCCAGGTGAATCCATTTAAATTTCATCCTGGTGGCACTTGTCAACACACATAGAAAAAGTGATACACAGCAGCTCTAATGCCATAAATATCTGCTAACCAGCCCTGTTTCCCATTGATCATATTCCTTTCCATGTGCTGTTCGTTTAGTGGTTTTTCCATCCTGGGCTTTTATACATGCCACCTCAGGAGCCAAGTATAGCAGTTGAAGTTTATCTTGTGAAGCCATGAATTCCTATCTATAATGGATCAATCAAGGAAAAGTTGATAGGACAAATAAGAAGAGGAAAAAGTTGCAGTAGCAACTGAGGCATCTAGAGTTAGATTCCTCATCAAATTTATCACTTGGCACTGTCAAGAATGATCCAAGAGCTCCTCCTTTCTCCCAACTTTCAGAAGCTACTTTATCTACCTCATTTTTGTTTATTCAAGGAAAAGAGTGTTATGTTACTAGCAAACATATATGGAATATTTTAGAACACACTCAAATTTCAACTCAAGCCTGTTCAGAAGCACAGAGTTCAGGAGAGTTTCACCTCTGTAAACATACACAGGACTGAAATTTTACTGTGCGGTCCTATTTTATCACACTAACTTATAAAAAAAAATAAGAACAGAACACCTATGTGTGTATAAAAGTACTTTCTGGAAAGTTGTTGTTTCTACTGTTGGAGAATCCAGACACTTTTAAAGAATAAGAAAGTGAAAAGTTGAACACATACTGTACTAAAATATGTGCTCTGCACTAAAACAGCAGACTCCATAAGCCATCACCCTTAACTTTCTCCAGATTATGCATAATCATTCTGCATTATTATTTTTTTCTCTCAAAAAGATTACATTTTTATATGTTCCAAAACATGGAAGCCGGCCTTGTTGGTTTGAGTTTCCTAAACTTAAAAGAGAAGAGGATTGGGTTTCATAACAATGAGTTATTTAAATAAAGTTACTTGACTGAGTGGAGCGCCCTATTGCAACTGCCTTTTCCCATTATAACTCAAGGTTCACGTATTCCTCTCCTTTTAATAAATCAGGCGCAAACTCGGAAGAAACAATTTCTCTGGGCATCGGTTACCGAGAAAGAGTTCTTCTACCAGCGACAATTTTTATTCGTATTCTAGGAGAAGCGACCTTCGTTTGGTGCTACACTCTTGGGCGATACGTCCAGGTATAATAGAGCAGTCACAGGTTTGTTAGCCAAGGCGTCGGGGTATGAGAAAGAAAAGGAGCATCGATTAGGCAAAGCATCTCCTTGCGTGAAAAGTCTCCACAGGGCCGCCGGTCCTCCCTCAGGAGTGCCCAAGCCCATCCACATCTCAGGACTCGAACCCGTTCCCGACTACT
>JANHFJ010004737.1:59814-70708 GCA_032468195.1 Cerberus rynchops | reverse complement strand
AAAAAAATGACTTATGACTAGTCCCTCCCTCTCAACAAACTTGTGTTATTGTTATGGGGACAGACTGTAGGAAACTACCCCAGTGTAAGTGTTACAGAAGAGACAGGGTACATAAATCTAAATAATCACAATTTTATGGACCTGATTATGAATGTTGCATGAACATATTAGCTACATTTATTAAGTTCACTTAGGGTTTTTTTTTCCACTTTTGGAAGGCTAATTCCAGACCCTCCATTCAGATGGCAAGTGCAGCCTTCAGCAAAAACGAATAAAATCACGCACCTCTGAAATAGAAAAACCTTTCAAGCAGAGGACAATTTTCTGGCAGGCTTTCAAATGGAAGAGAATCCCCCTGACAGCCCATAAAACAGAACAGTATTTTTCAACCTTATCAACTTTGAGATGTATGGACTTCAACTCCCAGACTTCCCCAGACAGACTCATGGATGCCCTGTGCATAGAAATACTTAATCCAAAACAGGGTCCACAGTGAGATCTTAACTTATTCTCCATCAGTTCTGATATTTCAATTTAGCAAAAAGTTGCAGGCATTGTAGAACCAAGTCAGATTTTGGCAATGATTCTTTGAAACCTTGAATGGTTCAGAACTAACGCATCTCAGGGGCTGCTTTTGCTGTATGCTTCAGGACTCCTCTAAATTGTCTCTGCTTCCACTAAATTTTAAATTGTCCTTATAAAATGATAAATCTTTTCCTCTACATTTCTGTGCCTCCCGTCCCCCATGTTTAGCTTGCTGCAGGCCTGCATAAATGTGTTCTCATTTTGATCAAATTATTGTAAATAACTTCAGCATCGCTGTAATAACAGTTTTTTTCTGTTCCAGTTTTATGTTAAAGCATTGTCTCTGTTTTTATAACATAGGAAGATGCCTAAAATGGTAGAAATTTTTTGCAGAACACATACCTTCTATTCTAGGATTCCAAAAAAAAATTAGTTAATATATTTTGAATAGCATCTGCAGTGGGGATAGATTGATGAGAGCCATAGTGCAATGGTATGGCGCAAGCCACATCTCTGTTTTACTGGATTTATTTATTGATTTGTATATCCCGCCTTTATGATTTTTTTTTCTTTTGTAAATAACTGAAAGAGATGAACATACTTTCCTGCTCCTATTTTCCCCTCAGCAACAACCCTGTGAGGTGAGTTGGGCTGCGAAAGAGGACTGATTCAAAGTCACTGTCAGAAGAATAATTTAGGGCTCCAACTCGAGCCGGGGTTGTGCAAGAATAAATAAAAATGAGATCCAGTCCGCTGTGAGGAAAGAAGAAATATTTATTTATTTACATCTCTTTATCTGTTATCCAGTGGAAACGCTGATTCTCAGTCCGTTGTGAATTCTGTTAACGTTTTAAGGGAGGATGGAAACAGTATAAAGAATAAAATCTATTTTGATATAAAACTTTTCACATCACCCAGATGATTTTCATGATTCAAGCAGGACTTGAATTCGCGATCTCCCACTTTGTAGTCTGGTGCCTTAATCACTGGACCAAACTGACTCTTTGAGTATGATGTCACATATGTGAAAAAGGGGTGGAGCTTTCAAGCTCCTATGGACGCACACATACACATTTCTCTCTCTCTTCTCTTCTGTTTATAACCCATGACTTAGTTTTCTGTAATAATCCAGGTAGCAGTTGTTGCTTTTTCATCCCTGCAAACAGAGTTTGCCTGGTTATCTGCATTAGCAAGCTTTATGCATTTCTTCCCATTTTCTCTTTGGCACCCTGGTTACAGCTCACAAACTGAGAAATGAATTTTCACCCACGGTAAGCAATCTTTCAACCAAGAAAACCCCACCATCCCCTGGGCCTAAATAACCAGCGAATCTTACAGTCTTATGGTAAATTGGAAAGAGCATACAAGAAGCCACAGAGGGCTGGCAAAGGTCAGAGAAAGCTTAAAGCACCATTTTTCAACCCTGGCAACTTTTAAGATGTGTGGACTTCAACTCCTAGAACTCCTGCTGATTGGGGAAATCTGGGAGTTGGAGTCCACAGATCTCAAAGATGGCTAGTTTGAAAAACACTGGTTAAAAGCATCTTTGCAAACTCTCCCTTCAATTGTCTGGAATTGGTGTTTGTGAGAAACTGTGAGATGGGAATGCTAATGAAGGAATAAAGTTTTGTTCAGAAGCAGCAGTTCAGCCCAGATGTGAAATCCTGGATAGTATATGTTTTTTTCAAACAACTTTATAGGTTCGACTGGAATATACTCTTCTGGTTTTTAAGATTATGAAGACTAGCATTGAAGATGTCATTCTGAAATCCTTATGGTTCTTCATGGTAAATGGGACTTTAAAATAGTGGTGCTTTATCTCTGCACATTGTCTTCCCTTATTCTGGAATGGTATCAGTTCAGGAGCCTGCATTGTTACAACTATGGTTGCATTTCTGAATGTTCAGTTTTCAGGACCTGGGCATGAACTTGGTTCCTGTTAGACATGATCCAACATACATTGCAAGGAAGTGGAGCTACCAGACTAGTAATGCAAGGTTTTTCAGATTTATTGTTATTGCTTATTAATTAATAACAAAAAATAGAAAGAAAAAGAGCAGAACACAAAGATAATAATGATGGAGATACATATAAGCTTAATTACACCAGGAAACAATGAAAGTCCATAGAGAAATGAATGAAAATATTATAATACCTTAATGACCATTTTTGTTTGCTAAACTTTCTTAAATATAGATGTATATATTGGTTTTAGATTTTTGTTCATACCTCAAAGTCCATTAAATCAAGTTGCTATCGGCTCTTTTTAATCTGTAGATTTATTTCATTCGCTTAAAACTACCTGAATATCTCTTAAACAAGCGAGGCATATTAAATATTCTTTAGTTAAAAAGATGCATTTTGGGACCCAATATATATTTTAAAATTATGCAATGTGTCACAACATTTGGAGAAATGCATATTAGCATTCCTATTTATCCAGGATGAATCAGTCAGATGCTTTTAAATATACAGATTCAGGAAATCCTCAAACATCTCAGGATAAGAAAGAAAAGAGGCACTGTAAATAATGAAGGGAAAGAAAAAGAGAGAGGGAAAGAAAGAAAGAAAAAGAAAAAAGGAAAGGAAGGAAGGAAGAGAAGGAAGGAAGGAAGGAGGAAAGAAAGAAAAAGAAAGAAAGAAAGAAAGAAAGAAAGAAAGAAAGAAAGAAAGAAAGAAAGAAAGAAAGAAAGAAAGAAAGAAAGACAAAGGGAGAAAGAGAGAGAAAGAACTGGAATCTTAACATGTCTGCCTCCGGCAATAATGCCATTGGAAACTCAGTTATTGATTTGGGGAAAAAAGCATGCAAAATATCCAACCGGTTAATCCATAACGGGACAAGAATGTATAAACCTATTCCCCTTCCCCCATTCCATTTCTTTTTACTTGACATCTGTCTCCAACTTTGAGTAATACGATCACTGAAATTAGCCCATAAAAGCTTTTATTGATTTTTATAAGTTGTTTCCTTGATCCCCTGCCTCCTGTTGTCATGCAAGCAATAATGTTGTTCTTTCATCTGGAGATGCTGTGCCGCCATTTTTAAAACTCAAGAGTGCTTATTCATAAATGTGGGATGGCAGAGAAGGAAATGGCTGTTATAGCTCTGATTCATTACAGACAAATGTTTGAAATGTCAGTTTCGTGCCGGGTTTGTCATAAATGAGGGGGGTTGAAATAAATTCATTCTGAAGTCCCAAAGAAGCAAGTGGCTTGTAGAGCTGTAGGATGACTGCCTCTTACTTCAAATACAGTCCATCCTTAACTTACGACCACAACTGTGCCCAAAATTTCTGTTGTTAAGTAAGATGGTTGTGAAGTGAGTTCTGCCTCATTTTACAACCTTTCTTGTCATAGCTGTTTTAATGAATCTCTGTAGTTGACAAGTTAGTAACACGGTTGTTAAGTGAATCTGGCTTCCACATTGACTTTGCTTATCAGAACATCATAAAAGGGGATCACATGATCCTGGGATTCTGCAACCGTCATAAATATGAGTCAATCGCCAAGTGTCTGAATTTTGATCATGTGACCATGGGGGTGCTACAATGGTCATGTCATTTTTTCCAGTGCTGTTGTAACTTCAGTCACTAAAACTCACTTTAACAATTTTCTCATAATAGAAATTTAGGGCTAAATTGTTGTAAATCGAGGACTGTTTGTATTTTCAATTAAGTATTAATTGTGATTATTTCAGTGCTGTCTTTCAAGAAAGTTTCTTCAGATTGTAGACGTGGATTTGAATGTAAACAATAATTGCAAAAGATCCAGGGAAGCTCTGGAATTTTGAAAACTCTGTGTCTGTTTGTGTCTTTATTTGCATTTTTAAAAAACTTCCTAGTGGTTTTTTTCCTGCAGGTGCAGCATCTGCTTTTTCAGGTTTTGTGTGAATGGTACTTAAAACCACAAAATCTCTTTGGGAGGATTTAGATAAGACTAGATTTAGAAGAAATTAAAAGCTGAGAAACTCTATCCATTTTTCTGCGATTTGCCTCTGGGTTAAATTTATATCCTGCCTTTTCCTCCAGAGTTCTGTATTTATTTATTTATTTATTTAAATTTTTATACCGCCCCTCTCCCGAAGGACTCGGGGTGGTGAACAGCCTATAAAACAGAACGATAATACAAAATTTAAAAACACTTTAAAATTAAATTAAATTAAATGGCTGATTAAATATTTTTTAAAAGAGAATTACAAAATTATTAAAACCCCTTTTAAAACAAGATTAATATAAAATTTAAAAATCGTTAGACTTATTTAAAACCCTGAGGTATCAGGCTAGGCCGGCTTGTTGAAATAGATGGGTTTTAAGGGCACGTCGGAAACCCCGGAGATCCGCAATAACGCGAATCTCCGGGGGGAGTTCATTCCAAAGGGTGGGCGCGGCCACAGAGAAGGCCCGAACCCTCGGGGTGGTCAGGGTGTGATTTTGCTGCAATGGTACCATTTTGCTGCAATGGTACCATTTTGCTGCAATGGTATTTACCATTTGGGGTAACTGATATTATGCAATGTACAAAAGAAGAGTAAAAAAATAGCAAGCAAAGGAATATGAAGGCACAAAAAAGGAAAAAGGAAAGGAAGCCTAAAATAACTAAAAATGCATATGCCATTACCATTCACTATATGTCTCCATACCATTTGGTCTTTGCAATCCATCCTTGCTTCTCCCACATCACTACATCACAATTATACTTTGCATTTTGTGCTCTTAGCTTTTTGCAATTTCTTAATGTTTTAATCAACTCAATCAAACCAAAATTTCTTTTTCCCCTTACTTGGTCCGCTCAGTCTTCATGCATATATATTTGTTTTACAACTCCATCCTCATTACTTCATACATGATGTTGGACCATTTGCTAATCTTTCTATTTATTCTTATGCACATTTTTCAACTCCACCTTTATTTATTTATTGATTATATATGTTGCCCCTCTCACTATTTCAAGTGATTCTGGGTGTCTTATAATAGTATAAAAACATAGATCTAAAAATAGGAAAATTAATATTAACAACTAAACAAAAGATTAAAACCAAGAGCACAGATAGTTATTGGAGTTGACATTTGATTCTCAGTCAACCACTGCCAATGCTTATGCAAAACATTCTATAATGTAGGCCTGTTCACTATTGTATAATTTTTCAGAATCTATAAATATACAATAAACTTATTTTCCCATATTCATACGTTTCTCAGTGATTTGATGAAAAGCAAAATAATCAATGTGTACAACAAACTTACAGGTCTTCAACTATAGGAAATATGCTACTTCTACAACTAGAGATATCCAGTTCCACTTTATGGTTGCATTCCTTAGATGACTCACTAGAAAATCCCCTGAATCCACCTCCCTCTGCTTTGTAAACCTTTTGAATGAAGTTCCCCCCTGCATCCCCAGGGAGATTTCACTTCCAGTGTGCTTCCTTCCTGGATTTATGGGCAGTATGTATGTATGTCTTTGCTAATTAAACAAACTACTTGCCATGCCCTTGTCTCCTAATTCCCTTTGACCCAGAAAAGCTAAACCATTGGGATTTACTGAGATAATACACTGTGAAATCAATCAGGATTGTGGCATACTGTACAAAAATAGGGAATAAATGGGCTCCCCCCTCTTTTTTTTTTTTTTTTGAGGAAAGAGAAGGAGATGTTTGTTACTTGACAGTGCAGAGGAAACTCCATGGCAAATGGGAAGCCAGTGGGAAGCAGATAAGAGCAGGCACTTATTGGCAGTATTCTCAACATTTGGCTATGAAAATAGCAAAAGCAAGGACAGAATTGGTCTTTTCAACAGTTCCTCACTACTATATCCACTCCCCTCCCTCCCTCTTTCACTCTCTCTTTGGAATCCCTGAAAACAGTGAGTCAGAATGCAAACTCCACTGCAGTTTGGGACATGATTGAGATGCAAATTGCTGTGTGATCAGCTACCAAGGAATGCAAATTGACAAGGATTAAAGGAGGTTAGTTTACAAATGAAATAGATTGTCCTGTGGTAGAATCCTCCATATCAGCTTCTGCACATTCAAATAGAGAGATAAAAGAAGTTCCTATTTATCAAGCAAATTTAACAACCATCCAAAGATGTGAACAGCATTGTTTAATTTCTGTTGCTGTTTGTCGTGTATTTTTTTTCTCCATAGCAATATGAAAGGCAGAGCACAAGGAAGAAACTTCCTTACTAACTTTGCAAGAGTTTTTTATTATATCATTTACCATTCTTTATATTTAGAATTATTTAGATATTGAGTTTATTTTAATAAACTATTTAATAATTGTTTATTATTATTTAGATATTGAGTTTATCCATCTTTTGAATAAAATCAGGATACACATCCATCTGTCTGTCATTCATCTGATGGGGATTGTTATGAGGCAGTGGGGATATTCAAATTTTTTTATTACCAATTCTGTGGGTGTGGCTTGGTGGGCGTGGCTGTGGGGTGGGCATGTTTCTGGGTGGGCAGTTTCTCTAAGCAGGGCAATAAAGATTAGGTTAGAAACAACACCAGAATGTTTTTTTCCTGCCTTCCTTATAGGATTAACCCTGTAAAGTGGAAAAAACAAAAGGAGATTTTGTCTAACAACCGGTTCTCTGAACTACTTAGAAAATTTACTACTGGTTCTAGCAAAACTGCCAGAACCTGCTGCATTTCACCTCTGAGTTAATCCCTCCTGACTATACAGATACAACTATATATGTTTCTTGAAAACAATGCAAAAGAAGTGTACTGTTGTCTTCTGCAATTTTTTTTCTAGACTACAGCTCTGGGATTTTCTAGTAATAATCACCAGGACCAATTTTTTTGTGTGTACAATAAGCTTTTGAATATTGAATGACATATTGGGAATTTAATTTAAAAGAGTCCTAACTTCAAGAAACTAGAAGAAAACTTCAAAAGTCAGAACAATTTATTGGTATCCACTGTTAATGGAAAATCTGCTTCCCAAAGCATATGATGCATTTCTGAGATTCATAGGAGAATTGGTTTGCCTAACATGGCTTTTTGAGAGTCACAGCTAAAATTAATATAGCTTTGACAAATGCCAAGTTTATCATGAGTAAATCTATATCAAAATCTCCAACATGATAAGTTAGCTGACTGCAGGAAGTAATAATATTTACTGGAATGATTAAACCAGATCTTGCTGCAGGAATTTAGTGCAATTGGCAAATAGTGGATTAATATAGCCTGAGCTCGCTCTCTCCCTTTGAACTTCCAAAAAATTGCAAATTTGGAGGCTCCAGGGGAAACAAATAGCACACAAGGATCAAACAGATGGTTTGTTTTTAACATTTCTGAAGATGCTTTCATTGCAAATGCATAGGAAATCTGTATCTCTGCTGTTGCTCCAAATAGTTTTGCACATCCATTTTGTTGCACTTCACAGTTACAGCATATGTTGAAAAGCTATAGCCAGTTGTAGTGTCCATCAAACGATAAAGGCACAGAGATAAACTATGGGAAAAATTAATCAGCTATCTATGGATGTCACTTCACAAAAAGCACATTCTTTGAAGGCATTTTTATAGAATGTTATTCAGAGACAGCAATTTTACCCAAGACAACCTGGATCTATAATTAGCCTATTTAATGGGTCTTCACAATGCACTGAACTATTAAGTAAAATGGACTTGGTTTGCAGAAAGCACTAAGTTCCATGTTTGGCTACATTATCCCCATCCATCAAATTGTTTCTTTAATAATGCAGAATAGAAGAAAGATCAGCTAGAATTTTATTTTCCATCTCTATTCTGTTGCTCTTACCTACACAAAGGAGTTATATTCTTTGGAACTGTCTATGCTTAATTACTCACAGAATTGTTTCCAGTGGCTCTGAAATGGACAGTGTTTGTTGTTTGTAAGATATCTATAGTAATGTAAATTACTGTATCTATAGCTATACTAATGTAAAATTGGCCTGTTACTCATCTCTGTCTCTTTTGCCAAATCTCAGGGCAGTGATCACATCCCAGGTTTGTTTGTTTTCATCCAGAGACAATATACACACCAGTAAATAAAGAGATCATTAAATTATTATTAGCTCAAGCAAACAGATTTAAAAGCATAGCACAAAAAAAGTATACATACAAGTAAGATGATACCCAAATCTCTTACAAGCTGCCAGAAGCTCCTTAATAATCACAGCAGAAATATGCCATGGGTAGCTAGTTTCCACAGTACCCAATGCTAGGTTCTGTGTAGAAGCTCCTAACCATCAACAACAACCTCAAGGTTTTCATCAAAACCTGGCACTATGATTTCATGGCCCTGTTCTTATGGTCATGAGACTGCAAAACCTAACCTGGATTAGGTGGCACATGATTCAGAGATGAGAATCAAAAGTCTGAAACTTTCACAGAGTGAAATATAATATAATAAAAGCTGTGTACCCTACCTTCTTCTTTAATCAGTAAGCAAAACTAATATTAGGGAATAATATTAGAGAAGGCTAAAGGAAGATATAATGATATTTGGGAATAACATTAGAGAAGGCTAAAGGAAGATATTTGTTCATAAACTAAAACTTCTAGAAAATGTGATCTCTTTTTTAGAGTCCTGCTATCATGGAGCATAAGCATTCGTCTATTGGTTCTCTTGGGAACAAAGAACCTCCTGAGGGGAGTGTAAACTTTTTCAAACTATTCAAATAAATTAGCTGAATATTATTTCAAACAAATTACAATCAAGACTGTACAATGGCATTTATTCTGAAAGGGTGAAACGGACTTGATTTCTCAAGATTTTGCATAGGAAAGCATTGTTTCTTTTAAAAAAAAAACAATAAAAATCCAGGTCTGTTGCCTTCTTCCTTTTTGAATTACTATACAAAATAATATTAAAACAGATCCCTGGATTGAAGGGAATAATTTAGACTATACTTGATATTATCACTATAGCTGGAGCAGTTGGGTTTTCAGGACCAGGTCTGAAAAACAATTATTCTAGTTCCTAGTTTAGTTTATTGGCTATGGCTAATAAAGTTGTTTTCATTTAAATATAGCAAGGCTTTTTTCAGTGAGCAAGTACTATGGCGCATATCTCCATTGCCCTGTTTCTTGGGCGATCCCATGCAAGACCATTGCCATCAAACAAAACTGGGGATCTCTCAAGATTTCAGCATCTTTGAATGGATTCCTGTGAATGGCATTTTGCACTTAAGAAGGTTCCCATCATCAGGACTCCAGCAAAGATAGTGCTGCTGATCTATCTAATGCAGGATCTTGTGTCCCATTTTGAATAACAAATATAATCCCAATGTGTCTTGGCTTTCGGTTCAAAAGAAAGCTAACTGGCAGGCCACAAGATATAGGCACCCAGAACTTCTCTTGGCAGGGTCTGTAATCCTGTAATTGAAAGGTGACAAAAGTTCACTTTGCAGTTCTATCCTGAAAGCCCCAACCACTGCCAACATTTTTTTCCAATTGCAAAGATCTCATTAACAAGTCAGCTGCCTGCAGCAGGAACAAGGTGAACGCGCACAGGTTACCATAGCAAGTGGCCTGCTTCAAATCACAAGCTCTGCTTCTAAGCAAGGGCATCAGTGACAAAGTGCCAGAAAGAGCTTCTTGTTCCCCTGTGGAGCAGTAAAGGAAAGCATCAATAATAAACCATGTTTTCCATTTGCTGGCCAAGGTTTAAAAAGAATCATAATGTTCTTTGAATAAAATTCAGGTTTCATATACTGTCATCCCTTTGAGGTTGTCCAGATCAGGAAACAGACCCCATTAGAAAATTAGACACAAGTTTTATTTAGAGAGCTAATATAACTGTGTAATAATAGCTATATTAGTTAATATAGATAGGGCATATTAACAGAATCCCACAAGTCCAATTGTGTTTTCAATTCCCTCCTCTTTCATACCCCAGGGAATCAGGGGGAAGCTGTTCTAAATATCATCCTAATATACTATACAGTACTTCCTTCCTTCCCAGGGCTCAAGGCACGCTTGCAGATATTTTGTTTTTGTAATGGATTCAGAATAGTTTCTCCAAGGTTATATTCTTAATTTTCTCCACACAGAGATATGCTTTCTCATTCTATAGCAATCAGCTTGTGTACCTGTATGCTTATACCTAAGCACTCAAGTTTATGTAGCCAATGAAAAGTGCAAGGGCTACCTACCTACCTACCTACCTACCTACCTACCTACCTACCTACCTACTTACTGATTTCAGGGTTTTGTTTTAAAATGCTGCGAAGGAAGAAAATTATACCTATGCATGCAGCTAGAAATATAATCAATCAATCAGAATAGAGCTGGAAGGCACCTTGGAGATCTTCTAGTCCAGGGGTAGGGAACCTTGGCTCTTTCATGACTCGTGGACTTCAACTCCCAGAATTCCTGAGCCAGCATGCGCTGG
>JANHFJ010004735.1:42341-58040 GCA_032468195.1 Cerberus rynchops | reverse complement strand
TATGTTTTTATTTGCTGTGAACCGCCCTGAGTCCCTTGGGAGAGGGGGCGGTATATAAATTTAATAAAAGTCTAAAAAGTCTAAAAGTCATTTAGTGACCATTCAAAGTTATAATGGCACTGAAATAAGTGACTTATGGTTGTTTTTCACCATTGCAGCATCCCAATGGTCACGAGAGGCCAGGTGAGGCTAAGTGCTCCTCGACATGAGTGACATCAAGTTGGCCATGCCCACTCAGTCACATGACCACATAGCCATGCCTATCCAGCTGGTCATTCAGGTAGAGAACCAGCTGTTAAATTATTTGAATCACACCACTGTTCCCAGGTAAACCAGACAGAAAACATGACAAGATGAGCTAATACTATTTTATTGTAAGGCTATATTAACAGAATCATGTAAGTCTTCCACTATATCCTTTAGAGTTGAGAAGTTAGGAAAGTTCCTTTGTGAGGAACTCTTTCTCTGTCCGTTATGCATCTACAGGTTATGCCCTCTTTTATCTGAAAATTCCCTGGGCAGCTTTTCTTCTACCATCTTCCAAAGTAATTCCCACATATTATTACATCAGATCAATGAAACAAATCCCTCTAACTGCTTGCTGTTATACTTTTTTTTTTAATTTAAAAAAGCAGATTTTATAATTTAATTCAGCAATATCTTAAATAGCTTTTGTGAAAACTTCAAAGTTGGGCAGATCACAGCTGAAAGAATCATAAAGATAAATTTTCCCCCTTTATAATGGAAAATAGAAGTTTAGTTTCTTTGAAATCTACACACACTTTCCTTGTAAATGAGAAAGGTCTGAACTCTAAAGGTCATATTTAATAAAATAATAAATGTTTCCACTTTCTGGAACCCAACTGGACAGTGAGAAATATATAAGCAATTTATTGGTGTTCCTCTTCTTATTCTTGGCTGGTGCATCTCTTATCTTCCTAATATATAATCTAATATCAGAATATTCCTTCTGGGAAATGAATAGGTTTACCTCTTCTTCTAAAATGATGTGGGAATGACCCTGAGGGACAACAGGAAGAATCATAGCTAGCAAAATGACCAGATAAAATTTAACCCACCAAAGGAATGTGGATGAAGCAAACATCCTGGTCTTAGTTTCTTGGACTGTAAAGGTGAGGGGGGAGAAATGTATTTTCAGACTTGCAAGATTGACGTCAGCCTTGCAAGATAGTCCAGACAGGAAGAATACCCAGAAGAATTAATACAGTTTTATTATAAGGTTACATTAACAGAGTCTTGCAAGTCTGACTGATGAATTTTTTCCCCCAGAGGTCAGAGTTTTGGTAGTGCAACTGCAGAGTCAAAATTATTGATATTAGTTAGTCTCTATTGAGATTTTTCCAACTACTCGCTATATCAGAGGTTTTCTACATTTAGCAAATGGTTTAGTTTAGAGATAACAAATCTTTCTTTTGGGGACCATAAGATTTCTGTTATTCCCTTCTTGACAGTCCAGAATTTTCTTATATGTTTTGATTTTTCAAGTTCCACCTGACTGTTTCTCCACATTTTTCCTTTTTTTGCAACTTTTTGACCTCACTCTTTCAGATCTACCTGTCTTCTGTCAAGATTTCCACTGCATCCACCATTCATCATCTGAAATAGTTAGATATGCATTTAAATTGTAATAAATGAAGATGCTTCTGTAATAATGAACAGATATGTTTATGGTTTTAATATATTTAATATGGTATTATATTGATATTTTAATTGTTGACTGGGAGTGACCCAGAGTTGATGGGTGGTTATATAAAAGTTTTAAATAAATAAATTATAGAAATGAAAATAAGCCACAAATGAGACTTCTGGTTGATGTCACAGCATTACTTGATGTGAAGTGGGTCGTTTCACTTCTGCGCTAGCCTTCCCACACTTGTGGGCTCCAGAGGGAGCCAAAAGCCACCCTGTAGGGGTGGTGAAGCAAAGGAAGGGTGCCTGGTGAGGTCAGGGAGAGATCACAACTCTCCCAGAGAACACCCAGGCCAAATTCCCTTGAGCCATGGCAGGATGAAGAAGCAGCCAAAAGTTGGACTTTATGCCACAAGAGACTACAAGTAAGCAAGACATCCAGGAAGAGGAGGAGCTACTGGAAACAAAAGAAGGAAAAAATAGAGCAACCAACTCAGCAAACACAGAATGACATGGAGGAGCTGACATTGAGAATAATAAGAAATGTGAAAATAACCCAGGGAGAGAGTTTGGCAATAGATTTAAAAGGGATTGTGAAGAAACAGGAAGCAACAGCTGGAAGAGAGTTAGGGGTAAAGATGGAGATTGTAGAATTTAACTATAGGGAAAAGATAGAGAAGGAAAAAAAGCTTAAAATAAGCAACTGAAAGGACAAAACAGAGAGAAATACGGATCTAAAAATGGAATTTGAAAGCTTAATCAAAAACAAAGATTTAATGCAGATAAGAGATGATGGATAAAAAAGAGATTTATAAAGTTAGGGCATAGTGGTATAAATATAGAAAGGAATATCTAGGGAAAATAGAGAGAGGGAAGATTAATGAAACACAATTTATTTAAAAAAGGATTTAAAGAAGGGGAATAGAATTAGAATTGGGTAAGGGGAAACAATAGTCTATATTAATACACTTTTTTTCTTTTTGGTTGGAAATGTATAAGCTGTGTCAGGGCATGGATATTATACCGGAACATTACTAGATTAATGATTTTGATATAAGGTGTGTAATGTTAGTACTAATATTAAAATTATATAAACAGTTAAATATGTTTAATATGATTAAGATTTGAATGAAAATATAAAATAAGATACAATGAAAAATAAGATGGGAATGAAAAGATAGGAGGAAATATTGAATAAGCCAAGAATATTCAAATATTCAATATAATATTTGAAATGCTAGTACTAACACTAGAATCGTATAGATGGTTAAATGGTTAAATATGACAGGAATGTAGATTGAAAATAAGATATATAGACAATCAGGATGGGAATTAAAAGATATGATGAAATATTGAATAAGGGAAGAATGAAGAATATACTTAATAAATAAGAACATTATTATGGAAATGTATAAGAGTATGGATTGTAAAATGTATGATTATTATTAAAAGTTTATATTAAGAGGGTTGACACCCAGGTATTACCCTGTTCACAAAATGATATATTGTAATATGTAGAAAAAATTTTAAAAAATGAAAATGAAAATAAGCTACACATACATATTGTATGGGTGATTCACTACGAGCAATTAGGATCAGTTTTCTATAGTAAAAGAAAGCCATTAGAAGATAACTATACATTGCAATTTCAGAATTCTTCAGGCTTAAGGAATAGAATATGATGGATCCAATGTAATAAAGAGAAAGAAGAAAATGAACTTTCAAAGATGAATAAGTATATGTAGAGGAAAATCTCTTTGCTGTGAATAAGTGGTTCATATATTAGCAAACAACCTCAAGGATTAAAATTAACTAAAAAATGGTGAAATTAAGTAAAATTTTCAAAGTCTTTGAGAGTTGGACAGCAGACAAGTTTATTATGTTGTTTGACTTCTGAGAGGGTCCTGTCATTTGTAAGGTAAGGACTGGACAGAGATGGGAGAAGTGGTTATTGTATAGTCACCTGAAGGGCCTGTGGTTAATAAAAGCAGAGCTGGGAGCATGACTGACATAGCTCCTGGCTGCCATGGAGTCCACGGGATAGACAAAATGACACAAGAGACCTTAGTCAGACACAGAACAACCCCAACCATTGGGAATGGTCTCAATTTTATGGTGAGGTGAAGTCATCAGCTATTTTGTTGGCATTCTGAAGACTGCTGAAGGCCTAATTGCTCCAAAGAGGATTTGGGGAGTGAGACTTCTTATCAAAATGCCTACTTGGATTTGTTGCAATTATTGCATTTGCACTTGATTATTTTCATTTCACTTTAATTTGTTGATATGTGGTTTTATGCTTGCTGTTTTTATGTCATAAATTATCAATACTCTTCAAATTATGGAAACATTGAAACAATACTAGTAAATGCCTGGTGAAAAGAAAAAAGTGACCATTAGGATGATTGCGAATTATTTAATTAACAAATAATATTTACTCTAAATATGTTTATAGCCTTAAAGTGGCTTCCCTCTCATTCACAGTAATATTAAATTCCCCATAGTATGCACATATCTGCTGTTACAGCAAATCTTAGTTCAATCGATGTGTTATTTTTGAGCTACATCAATGAACTTTTGAACACATCTTTGGAATGAACCCTAGTGGCAAACTTCACAGTAGCACATAGTGTTAATATCTGCAGTGAGGCATTTCAGATGGAGATGTATTGCATAATATCGATTGGAATTAACACAATTCTTTTGACATGATGGATTATCTGAGTATTTATTTATGAGCAAAGCTACAGGAAAAGTTTGAAATGATTTTTGAGATGATCATATTTCACCAGGGATACTAACAACTTTTCTAGGACTTACGCGTTTTCTACTCTGTGGTGCTCATAAGGATTCTTATTTGTTAATCAAATAATACATTAAAAAAAAGCTTCCTTTACTTAAATGCTTAAGAGCTTGCAGAAACATGTTTGTGCTCGTGAAAGATATTATCTTGTGAAAACTGGAATTGATATTTTAGCTTTCTGGAAAAGGGGAATTTCATATTTATAAACACAGCCTTTAGTCTCAGATTTATAATCAATAGCTTCTGCAGTAGCACTCATGAGAGAGTGTACATATAATTAGATAGGCTCAGTTTTAGAAAAAAAACCTGAAAAGAAATATGGAGAATATTTTTTAATGCTATTTAACAGAATAACAGAGTTGGAGGTCTTCTAGTCCAATCCCCTTCTCAGGCTAGGAAACCCTACACCATTTCAGACAAATGGTTGTCCAATCTCTTCTTAAAAAATTCCAGTGTTGGAGCATTCACAACTTCTGGAGGTAAGTTGTTCACTGATTGTCTATTCTCCTTTTATTGATTCAACATATATGCTGAATATATACTGAAGGGGGATAGATTGGAAGTATATTGGTGTGGTTTTAAAACTGAAGGAAGAAATATTGATAATATGTGATGTTCAGAGACACTATTCTGATAACTATGGGAAATTAATTAAAAATAAAGAAAAGAAAATGAATAATAACTGATACAACAACTTAGAACCAACAGTGAAGGTATTGAAATGATAGAGTGTGTCTGCCTTTTAGGGTTGATTATCAATACTAATTGAACCAACAGTTAAGACATATGTTGCAGGATAGTTCTTGAAGAGTAGCAATGAAGGCTTCGGAAAAAGTATTCAGATGCTGAATCTATTGCAACAAAGATCAGAACTGGGAAAGCAATGGTTTTCCCTGTAACATACTATGGAAGCAAAAGTTAGACTCTGAAGAAGCAGAGTAGGAAAAGCATTGATGCTTTTGAAATTTGTTATTAGCGAAGAATACAATGGATAGCTAATGCAGTATGCATTTTGTCCCTCTATTTTTGTCCCTCTATTTTTCCTCAGTACAATAATCCTATGAGGTGGGTTGAGTTGAGAGAGTCATTTGATGAGCTTACATAACTGAAGATGAGATTACTGTAAAATCTGGTTCTCCCTGTTCCTCATCCAATGCACAAAGTACCGGTACTAGATATTGGCAGATCTTGGGCAAAAAATGCCCAAAACAAGACAAATTCTTCTAAACGATGGAAGGAAGTAAAATAATGAGTGCTACACACACACACACACACACACACACACACACACACACACACAATGCAATACAATGAATAAAAGGAGATTATATATATTATTATTATTATATATCACCTTTTATTAATTGTTCTGAGTATAAAAAGTACAAAAAGAATTGATATCAGTGGAAAGCATCTCAATATAATATAAAGTTGACATAAATTGAAAGAAACAAACAGATGAGATAATTTCCCTTTTCTATAATAAGTTCCAAATTCATATGTTATTATCTATATTTTGTTGCTCTGAAGTAGGTTCATTGACCTGTGTTCTTTTAGATTTTGTTGGACTAGAATTTGCTTCATTCAGCTGGAACTGCTGCACCATTATTCCAAATTTTGTGGAGGTTGGAGAGATCAGATCTTGGTCCAGGACACTTCTGACTAGACTCTGCTATCCTTAGCCAATGCCATAGCTATTAGTTTGGGCTTTTATGATCCTATGTTCCTGTATAACAAGCCTTCCCCATCTTGGCAGCCTCAGATGCCAATGAGGAACATGAATGCCCAACAGTTCATTGTGTTCCCAGGCAGTCTGTAGTTAGATGCTGTCAAGTCTGGGAAAACTACCATAGCTCAGTACAGTGCTTTAAAATGGCTGTTATATACCAGGAAAGTTAGAGTAGTACTCATTAACATTATTGTTTTGCTCTTTCCAAAGCAACAACGGAAAAAAGATAGGGGCAATTGGGTGAAAGAAATTCAAATCCCTGAACATGTTTTGGATACAGATATGATGCTGAAATAATTTGGTCTCTACATAAATTCAAATGACAGTCTAGATGGGATCTCTAAGGAAGGGTTGAGGGGTAGTGTTGATGTATGCTTTTTAGCTATGTAAGTTTTGCTGCTGGAATGCACTAACGAGGCCCCAGGATACTATAAGCTTATACTATTTTGTTGCCTAGGTGAATAAAGCTACTGATATTTTTTAAAGTACGCGTGCATACATACTTATATAATTTTATTACTGTCACTGGCCACATGTAACAGTCAATAGTGGAGGGACAAAAATAAAATAGCCTGTAGCCAGTTCATTGATGTAATCAAAGTATGCCTAGTTTTGCAGACAGTTGTAACAAAATTTGGTCAAGTTCACAGAAACACAACTTATACTGGTCTGATAGTAACAGCTGTGCATAGAATAAATTAGAGTTGCCTAGATATTTTATTAAATGGGGAGTGATGAGATGGGCCCTTTCATCTTTATTAAAAGTTCTACAAACCAGAACATGGATTATAGTATATAGACTATGATTTCAACAGACTATGATTTCAACAGACTTTTTCCAGCATAATCTTGGCTTGGAAACTATTTTCATTATTTACTACTGGACTTCCAATTGTTGATCAACCTGATAGCTACTCTTTATGAAGTTCAAATGAAAAGGAAGGTTCAGTTTTATTACAAGGGGAGTATAAAAAGATACAATTTTACCTCTCTTGTGCATAAGCATTCATACACATCACAACAGAATTATTAAAAGCTATCTTTTCTTCCTTTACAATGCTGCCTGCTATATCTTAAAAGCTAATCTGTAGTATTTTCAATAGGGAAATCACTCAGTGATTAAGTTTGATGTATTTTGATATTGGCTTGGTCTGATGTCTATCCCTTGTATTGTGATTTTAAAGCATGGTGCATTTTCAATAAGTTTTATGAAACAACCACCTGTGATTTACTCAATAAACTATTTGTAAACAAGCAATGCTGACTATAAAGTTTGTGCCTGGTTCATATAGGTTATGATGTTCAGCACAAAGCTTTTCAAACTCTCTTAAATATTGAGAAGCATTAAGTTCAATGTGAGAAAGGAAGACATTCTGAAGAAGGGATTTCTGAAAAATAAACTTTCTGACATATTTTTTTCTTCTTATGGTACTATTCTGCAAATGGTTGCTCACAAAAGTCTGGCCACAGCAAAGATACAATACAAACTCACCATTTGAAGTCTTTGCAATAATTTGAGAAAGATTCTTTCTAATCATCAAACTGTACTCTTGCACCTATGTGAAGTTTCCAATTTTTGTTTTAGCAAAGGGATATCCATCCTTTCACATTTCAGAGGACTTAGTGAGAAATCAACATAAGAAATTAAAAGAAGGTAGAGGAATAAAAGCAGGTAGAGGAATAAAAGCCCTAGATAAACAACCTGCTAACATATTGGATTATTAAGTATTTGAATTATTTAATATTTTAACCAATGATTACTCACAGTCAAGTATTAGGTATATTCAATTAAATGTTCTTTTTTTTGGTTGTTCGTCTGCTTCCAGAAATAATGGTGAATTCAACATATGTAGGAAAGTGTCTACAGAAAACGACAGCAGATTTATAGGCAATTAAGAAAACTTAATCCTGAATGGGTTCCTCAAATGAGGAAGTTAGATATCCATTGTCTTACATTATTTAGGGTATGAAATATAAAGGCTGGTTTAGTGATTAAGATGATTTGCTAGAAGCAGGGAGAATTTAGCTGTAGTCTGACTTCAGGCATAAAGCCAGCTGGTTGACTTTGGGCCAGTTGCTCTTTTTCAGCCCAAGAAAGCAGGCAAGGACAAATTACTTCCCAAAAAGTTGTCCAGAAAACTGCTTAGACCTGTCCAGGATTCAAGACCGACCCAAAGAAATGCAAATACTGAAAGCATACTTATTTAGAAGTAAATCTTATGAAATCAAATATAGCTTAAATCGCAATGCTAAAAATGTTTAAAGAGATACATCCCATTGTATCTTGTGGAACTTACTTCCTAGTTTACATCCTAATCTTAATAAATAAGCCTTCAGGAACCAGATTTTCATTCATTTCTTGAATTTTCTTTTCAACCTCAAAAAAAGTCACATTATGGTAGTAATAGATTAGAATTATGCTTTATTAATGTTTTAAATTGAGCAGTTAGAATGTTTCTCCTGCTAGCTAATTGTGGATAATAGAGGTAATTACATGTTTGCATTACTGATTAGCATCTTGTCTTCAATATACTGCAAAGGAGGAAAATGAAGTTCTGGTAGCTGTACTGATGGAAAACAACATTATTTTCACTCACAATACATGCTAGTGAAAGGAGAGAAAGGGGAGGGGAGAAAATAATGTTACTAAATAATACATTATTTTATCAATGCAACTTTAATATAAAAAATGTGCAGAGGGATTTAGAAATTGTGCAGAAAATCCATCCCAAACCTGTAACACAAAAACAGAATAATTTGTGCTGGAGCTTAGTTGTTGAGATGATATCAAAGAGGATTTATTTATTTATTAAATTTGTATACTGCCCCCTCTCCCTAAGGACTTGGGGCAGTGAACAGCCAATAAAAAATACAAGATACAATTAAAAATCAATTAAAATAATTAAATAAAGGCTAATCATTTAAAACAACATTTTAAATTCAGTTTAAGAATTAATTAAAACAAAACCCACAATTTAAAACACAGATTAAATATAAAATTTAAAATTTAATTTAAAATTAATTATACCCTCAGGTATCAGGCCAGGCTGGCTCGTTGAAATAAATGGGTTTTCAGGGCACCCACCCCTCTTGGCCCCAGACTCTCCCGGTCACTCTGAGTATTCCAAGGAAAGGATTCCTATATAGGACTATGTCAGGGTTTCTCCAAAGTCAGCAACTTTTAAGACCTGTGGACTTCAACTCCCAGAGTTCCCCCAACCAGCATAGCTACTTGAGGAATTCTGGGAATTGAAGTCCACAAGTCTTAAAAGTTGCTGACTTTGGAAAGCCCCGGGCTATGGTGATGGTGCTTGGAAGAAGTGACAGGAGGCTCACCTGGAAGGACCCCAAAACGAGCTCGAAGACCAGTTTGACGTACATCACTTCTTTCTTGACCGTGTCCGGAAAAAAGGCAAATATGGTGTAGTGGATACCAAAGAGAGGGATCAGAAGAAGAGTGGATTTGGCCAGTCTCCTGAAAAAGACAGAAATGGGAACAAGAAGACATGGAGATGATCAGTGTCAGGAGTGGAGTTTTCGGCTTAGCAAGCCACAGAGTTGGAAGGGTCCTTGGAGGTCCTCTAGTCCAACCCCCTGCTTAAATATAGGCAGGAGGCTCTATAATCATTTCATCTTGGAAGACAGGACAGAATTGCAGGCCACTCAGGTCAGGGATTCATGTCCTGGAAGTCATTCTGACCCTGAACTGTTTGGCTTAAAGGTAAAGGCACCAGGCTGGAAACCAGGAGACGGGGAGTTCTAGTCCCGCCTTAGGCATGAAAGCCAGCTGCGTGACTCTGGCCAATCTCCAGGAGACGGTGAGTTCTAGTCCCGCCTTTACGCATGAAAGCCAGCTGGGTGATTCTGGTCCAATCACCAGGAGACGGTGAGTTCTAGTCCCGCCTTCACGCATGAAAGCCAGCTGGGTGACTCTGGCCCAATCTCCAGGAGAGGGGGAATTCTAGTCCTGTCTTAGGCACGAAACCAGCTGGGTGACTCTGGCCCAATCAACAGGAGACAGTGAGTTTTAGTCCTGTCAGCATCCCTGTGGTCTCATGATCAAAATCCAGACATGGCATCTGGCATGTATTTATGATGACGACTGCTGTGTCCCCAGGAGTCACGTGAACTCCTTTTGCGACCTTCTGACAAGCAAAGTGAAGTGGGGGAATCTGGATTCATATAACAACCATGTGACTAACTTAACAACTGAAGTGGTTCACTTAACAACTGCGGCAAGAAAGATTGAGAAAGGGGGACAAATTCACTTAACAAGTTAGCGAGAGGAATTGTTGGGTGCCCGTGTGGTCGTAAGTCGAGGACTACTTATAATACACATAAAAATGGGGTGGAGCTTAATGGCCTGATTATACCTGCCATTTTTGGGTGACACCCCACCCCCTGCAGATATCACTGATCCTGAATCAAATCCAAGAGGACAAACTCAGGACAATTCATGGGGTTAAAACAACTTCAAGTGACCCTCAAATGGAGATCCGAACTTACGAATATTGGCTTGTTTCATTTCGCCCGACATCTGGAGAGTGAAGCTTCTGAACCAGGATCCGAATGATGCAAATAAAGAGCACGAAGTTGACCTGTTAAACATATTAAAAAAAATTAAAACTCCTTGTTGTCCAGTAGGACCAAATCCGTAGAGCAACATGGATATGGGGCATCAATTTTTGAGACATTTTTCAGAAAAAAAACAGGCAAAAGGCATAGAGAGCTTGCATTGTACAGGCAGTCCTCGATTTACGACCAGCAGAATTTCTGTTGCTAAGCAAGGCAGTTGTTAAGTGAGTTGCACCTGATTTTTTTGCCATGGTCATCAAGGAATTACTACACTTGTCAATCTGGTATCATTAAGTAAATCTGGCAGTTCTTAAGTGAAGTCATTAAGAAAGCCAGGCGGTCATTAAGAGAATCCAACTCCCCCCCTCGACTTTTCTTGTCCAAAGCCAGCGGGAAAGCTCATCAAGGGCAATACTATGATCTTAAATACAGTATATGCCAGTTGTGAAGTGCCCAAATTTTTATTATGTGGCACAGGAGATGCAGCGATGGTCGTAAGGGTGAGGAAAAGTAACTTTTTTTCAGCTCTGTTGTAACTTTGAACAGGCACTAAATTAACGGTTGTAAGTTGAGGAATAGCTGTACCCTGTGTTTGTCTCTTATAAAACTTATTTCAACTTGCCAGCCTGGCCTGATACCTCGAGGGTTAAATTAATTTTAATGATTTTTAAATTATATTTAATTGTCGATTTTAAAGTAATGGGGTACTGTTAAATTGTTAATTGACTTTTAAAATTTTTAAACTTCTTAACTATAATTTTAAATGGATTAGCCGCAGATTTAATTGTTTTAATTGATTTTTAATGAATTTTTTGTGTTTTGTGTTTTATTGATGGCTGTACACCGCCCCGAGTCCCTCTGGGAGAGGGGCGGTCTATAAATGTAATTAAAACAAAACAAAACTGTGTCTTCCATTGTGCCATTGTTTCACAAAGCTTCTGATATTTCTGTTGTCTCCTGTTATTTCCAGGAATGTAATTATTCAATGGTATGACATGGACTTGAAAGACTTCTTTAAATCAATACAAGGTTACATTCAAGTTGGTCTTCCTTATCTTGCAGTTTTCCAGAATTGTCAATTAGGAGCTGATCTTTAATTTGTCTGTTGTTTTGTGGGTTCTGTTTTGCTCAAGTGAAAAGAGCTGGTTTTCAATTAGATGCTTTTGCTCTGCATCAGATACCACACCAGTCAGCAATTTGAAAGATATCAGTAAACAGGTAATTGGTCTGTACTTGCCTAGTGTTGCTCTTTTTATTGGCTCTTTCATATCAGCTAGATTTTTCAGGAGGTTGTTAAATTACTTAGTAACAAGTAATGTAGCCCAGTCAAAATGTTTCAACTAAAAACCATGCAGTTAATCTTCATCTGGTGTTGACAATTCTTGATCTTACTTGCCAGTTTCTCCACCATTTCTGCTATTATTACAAGTCCTTTCATTTCGACTTTTTCATTCTTATCTACCTTGTATAGCCAAGCTGTGTTCTTGTTTTTCTTCCATTGCCACCTAGCTGCACCCATAACCCATCTCCATGAATAAAAATGCTCTGCTAGAATTCCTGGAAAAACAATTGTGATCTTGACCATGCAAAAAAAGAAGCAAGATTCTTGTTACAATATGTGAACAAAACAGGTTTCAGCACCGGTTAAGATGGAGTCCTGTTCACATTGTGCACCTGCTCTCTTCTGTTCTGTCTGCTTGCCAGCATGTCCAAGCAAAATACAAATCCTGTCTGATAGCAGAAGCCTTGTTAGAATGCTTTCAAAAAGTTTTGTTCATGGAGGCAACCACATAATTCATTTTTACTTAGACAAAAGTGACAATGATAGCCTCCCTTCTTTTTCTGTTTCTCAAAGTTAGTTTTTTTAGCACCTTGGGATAGCACTGTGTTTCCCTGAAAATATGATCTATCCCCAAAACAAGCTCTAGCCTGATTTTCATGCCTGTGCCTAAAATAAGCCCTACCCCAAAATAAGCCCTAATTAAGCCCTGCCCACCATCTGGTTGTACAGTTGGAGCAAGGCGCAGGTGTAAAAATCAAGCAAGTGCAGGGGTGGGGGAGTGGAGCCACCCCACGTGCCCCATACCCAGTAGGACTGCTACAGTCAGTCTCCCACACCCCAACAACTGTCATACCACTATCTGATTTCTTCTGCAGCTGCTTGTGGCCACCAGCAGCATGCAGCCACGTAGCACATCATGCTGGTGCTGCCACTTGCGGAAGAACACTGGGAGGCTTATACTTCTGTTGCCGCCTGTACACGCAATGCAAAATGCACCATGCAGCCTCCTGCCACGAGTGGCAGCACCAGCACGATGAGCCTCACAGTGCCTGGCCACAGAAGTCAGGCAGTGGTGCAACAGGTGTTGGGGCATAGGATGCATGACTGCAGTCATGAGATGGGATGGAGGATGAAACAAGGTGGTGTTTGATGGAGAACAAAACAATGTAGAGAGTGTGATGCTATCCCACAAACTCCTCACCAGCTTACCTGAGGGCCTTTGAGTCAGGCCAGTCAGGCCAAATCCTAACCCCACCCCACCACAAAGCAACCACATCCTTTCATTAACCTAATTCCCAGCTTCGTTCTCCGCTGCTGCATGCAGGGCAACAAAAGTTAGTGGGACTAGGGAAAAACGTTCAATCAGACCTTCCAACTTCTCATGAAAAGAAAAAAAACCTCAAAAAGTGGGAATATCTAATTGAACATTTTTTTTATTCCCACAAACTTCTTTTGTTGCCCTGCATCGGGCACAAATGGCATTTCGTTTTACTGCCCTGCATCATTCCACATCTCCCTTTGAAGGAGGAACACAATGCTGAAAGGAGAAGTGGCAAAAAACAGGGCTGCCATTTCCAGAACAGAGAAAAGAGACACAGAGCGATGCAGGTCAGTGTGAAAATGGGGACTGGCGATCACTGCACAGTGCAAGGAAGGAAGAATAGCAGAGAGAGAGAGAGAGAACAATCCAATAAAATGATCCATCCAGTCTCTGTGTGTGTGCATGCATGAGAGACAGAGAGAGGAAGAAAAAGATAAAGAGAAAGAGAGAAGAAGGGATCCAATCCAACTTTGGAGTTATACCTGGGCTGGTGGCAGTGCGCTCTCTCTCTCTCTCTCTCTCTCTCTCTCTCTCTCTCTTTCACACACACACACACACACACACACACACACACACACACACAGGTTTGATCAGATTGTTCTCTCACCTCACCATGCTCTCCACAGCAGCCTGTAGCTAATCCAAGGTGCACAGGCCGATACTCTTTAGTTGCCTGTCTCCTTCTACCTCCTGCAGTAGTTGGCCTCTGCATGGTCACTGCTTCCTATGTGAGCAGGGGAGGGGGGCTTGTAAAAAAAATAAGATATTCCTGAAATTCCTGAGTGCTTATTTTAGGGGCCAAAAGAAAATAAGACCAGGTCTTATTTTCAGGAAAGCAAAAAGATCACCACTGGGATAATAGCTACCCTCATTGGTAGTTAGACAACATAAATGTAGCACCTCTCCCAAGATAGGGTATCAGGTAAATTTTGCAGAGGTGAATCAGCTGATGTTTATGAGATCGAACCCTCCCTGTCATAGGGAAATTTTATCTAGGTAGTCTCTGATTCTGGCCTGGGCACTAGAGCAGTAGCTGTGTGAGCTTCTCTAGATGTTGTTGTGTTCTCCTTGGCAGCAGGAAGCACTTTCACTTTTCAGCCAATTGTGGTTGTGAAATGCCTTTACCGCAACTTCCTTTTACTGTTTTCATTATGTAAAGTGAACATTTCCTTGGACAGTGATTGAATCATGGGTGCAACAAGGATTCAGACATTGCCACCACCACTAGATCCCAGACCACATAGGGTAGAGTGGAGAAAAGCAGAATGGAAGTCATAGAGACTACTGGTGAGAAGGCAGCCCCACCCCTCCTAGGAGTTGCATCAGCTGGCACTTAGTTCAATGCACATGGAACAAACATTGTTGGAGACAACCATTCACTTTCCTGCTATGCATGTTGTTCTGACTCCTGGGACTCCTAATCCTGGACCTAAGCCTTGATTCTTGACCTTGTGCTTTGGATTTTATGCTTAGATTTTAGACATACCTTGATTTTGGATTTTGTGCTTTGCCAGTTGATTTTGTGCCTGGACTTTGTAGACTTTGTGGCAAGCTTCTTGCAAGTGGGATCCAGGGAATGACAATAGGTGTTAGAACCTATCAGCATTTGTGGGCGTGGACTAGCACAGGACAGGCATTCTCTTTCTCTGTTTAGGTAAGGAAATTTCTCTGAAGCTAAGACTGAATGAGTCACAGGTTGTCTACTATGCTACTAAAACTCTTGTTTTTATGTTTGTACCCTCAATTTAGACCAAACAGTGCTGTATACCAGATCCGTTTTTTGAATCAAGATCCCTAAAATTTACTAACTTAAAGAATAAACCTGGGATCATTTACATTTGGGGAATTAAAATTTCCATGATGATATAGCAAGTTTTATTCACACAATCATGATTTCCAACACTTTCTGCTAGCTTCCCATATACAAAGTCAATGTGGAAGCTAGCAGGAAGTCAGAAGTAGTTTCTGCTTGTGCTACTTTGTTGCTTGCCTGCAGTCTTTTTCTTTATCTATTTAAGTAAATGTTGAGTTGTTATTGAAGTTTTATGCCAGCACAATTATTTTCCTGTTTATGATATATATTCTTTTTAGGTGTACATGAGATTGTCCAGTACTGGGATAACAGAAATATGATCGGCTTAAAATGTAATGCTCATTCATCTATCTATCTATCTATCTATCTATCTATCTATCTATCTATCTATCTAACTATCTATCTATCTATCTATCTATGTCTGTCATTTATCATTACCTACTATCTATCTATCTGTCTGTCTGTCATCTATCTATCTATCTATCTATCTATCTATCTATCTATCTATCTATCTATCTATCTATCTATC
>JANHFJ010004735.1:9161-20503 GCA_032468195.1 Cerberus rynchops | reverse complement strand
GCGCCTTAGCCAATCAGAGAGCAGGATTCTCCCGCTCTCTGATTCTCGGCGGCCAGACTTGCTGTCTCCTCTATACCGTATATGGGTATAGAACAGAAAGAATAATACCTCATAATAATTAGTTATACAACATATTGACATGATTTGTGCTATTTTAACATGCTATGGTCTTTAGTCCCTCTGTACTTCTATTTCCCCCCCCATATATCTAATGCAGTGTTTCCTAACCTCAATACATTTAAGAGGCTCGGACTTCAACTCCCAGAATTCAGTGCTGGCTGGGAAATTTGGGGAATTGAAGTCCAAGCCTCTTAAATTTGTTGAGGTTGGGAAATACTAATCTAATGTATTTGAAATAAAAGCAAAAACAGAGTTTAAAAAGAGAAGTGTGTGTGTGTGTGAGTGAGTGGATAGATAGATAGTTTTTTGTGTGTATAAAATATTACTTTTCATTCATTTTATACTTTTCTCTTTCTCTTTCTTTATATCAAACAAGTCAAATGAACTGTACAGGACTGTTTTAAACTGCAAAACTCTTCTCATTAACTGCATCTGATATGAAACAATTAACAGAATCCAATCATTTGCATTTTAATAATATTGTAACCATCTGGTAAATTGATCCATTAATCCAGATTAGCTGGGTATCAGGCTCTGGCACATGGAGTTCACTGAAGTGTTTGGGCTATCGCAGGAGATTTCAGTCATGTTTCACATAATTCCTCGTATTTAAGAAGCAACTACAAAGGCAGCCCAACTGAAGGTAATGCAAGCATGACAGATTTCTTTCATTAAAGGATGATAAGAAGGGTGGGAAGAAGTCATGCAAATCAAATGTTGATTCCTATAACACTTCCAGATTCTCCTCCCATTGCTATACTAATGCTCTAACCACGGATGTCACACTCGCCTTGTCACGTTCCATCTCCCTTTCATGGAGCTATGGTGGGTGTGGCCTGCATGTGACATATCTGGCCCGCAGGCTGCAGTTTGACACCCCTGCTCTACGCAAAAGACATTCCCAGATGAAAACCTACCTAAATAACTAAGTAATTTCCCTAGACTGAATCTAATGCTAAACTGGTACCATAAGAATCACCTAGTACACAGGTGTCAAACTCATGGGCTGCGGGCTGGGTATGTCACATGCTGGCCAAGCCCATGCCTGGTTTAGCAAAGGGGGAAAAATTGTGATACATCACGTGGTGATGCCATGACAATGCAAGTTTGACACTCCTGACCTAGAAGATGCTGAATCAAGGCATCCAAAGCATGGGTTGAGTCAATTTAAATTTTCCTGTTTAGAATCTTCTCCTGCCTTTATAGAAAGTCCTATGTTGGGTAGATATGCTTTGTCTTCAAGTGACTGGTGGAGGAAATAAAAAAGCATCAAAAATTAAGGTTCTTGATAAATTTAAGTCAAATCTGGTGAAGGCTTCATTTTTTTTACTGGTCTCTTGAATAAATGTCCTTAGTTGGAAACTGTATTTGATTTAATCTGTTTGGATACACTAAAAGGCATCTTAATCATAGGCCAGACAACTAGGTATGCATTTTTACCTAGTTATTAAGAAGAGAATAAAAGAAGCCATAGAATATCATTCTCTAGAAGTAAAATGCATTGATCATATTCTTGGGTTTTCTGTACAAGGTTTAGAAATTGTTGTAAACAATACAATTGGTAGTAGCATAACAACCTCTAAATTCACAACAAAGGAGATCTGGAAGCCTGTTTTACCTGGTACAGTCAGGTATGCAGATCTTATACCCAAGTTAATATAATTCAACTTTTGGGCATTCTATATCTGTGTCAGAATAAAGTTGGAAGGGACTTTGGAGGTCTTTTAATCCAACCTCTGCTCAATCAGGAAACTCTATACTATTTCAAACAAGTGTCTAGTCCAGTCTCTTCTTAAAAACCTCCAGTGATGAAGTGCCCACAACTTCTGAAGGCAAGATATTCCACTGGTTAATTGTTCTCCCTATTAGGAAGTTTCTCCTTAATTCCAGGTTGCTTCTCTCCTTGATTAGTTTTCTTCCATTGTTTCTTGTTCTGTCTTCTGGTGCTTTGGAAAATAAGTTGACTGCCTCCTCTTTGTGGCAGCCCCTCGAATATTGGAATACTGTTATCATATCACGCCTAGTCCCTTTTTTCCTCTAGACTAGCCATACCCAAATCCTGCAACCGTTCTTCATATTTTAGTCTCCAGGCTTTTGATCATCTTAGTTGTCTGCAGTTCTCTTTTTTCAAAGTCTCAGCAACTTTTGTGCAATGTGGTGACCAAAACTGGATGTAGTATTCTAGGTGTGGTCTTACCAAGGTTTTATAAAACAGTACTAATACTTCAGATGATTTTGATTTTATGTCTCTGTATATACATTCCATTTCATTCTATTCTCTGCTTTGATTCTATTTGGATACATCCACATCATCACTGATGCATACCTTTTTCATTCTTTAATATCGCTTTAATTATCATACATTTCTCCCTAAGGATTGTGACCTGTTTTGATCATTTTTGCATGAGTGATCACTGGCATATTACACCAAGCTCTGTTCCCACTATCTCTTAGAAAGAGGAAATCTCTAGCATAAATTTAGAGATAGATATGCTCTATGAGTACACATACAAGGTTGATGACATATGTTTCTGACCTATTCAGAAACATTTCAGATGTGGTCCTGTGATTAATGTACACAACTAAATGGAAGATATCTGAAGCTGTGACAGTATGCATGGTGCCCATCACAATCAGAATCTTTAAATACAATCTTGCTAAAGAAAACCAGTCCTGCTATCTCTGACAGAAATGATGTATTTTTAGGATGAAAAATAGTGTTTCCCACAAACAGGAAAGGCTTCAGGAAATCTGTCAATTAACCTTAGATTAAGAAAATGCATTTACAAATTTGGTCACCTCTAGAAAATAACCTTAAACCATATTGGAACCTGTCAGATTAGGGAATTAGGAAATCTATAGTCACTGTTTTCTCATAAAACCCCACTCCAGGACTGATAGAGATCTGGATATGATTCTTAATGCATGGATTCTCTTGAGAAAGAAAGTAAAATAAACAATGTGTGAGAGAAAGATAGAGGTAAGGAAATATTGAGGTAAGGCCATCTTGAAAAGTATCGTGCAGCAATCACAGGAGCAGTGAATGGGATAGCATTTCTGTCTGATTGCTGCCATCTTCTGAAAACAAACAAATCACCCAACAATAGAAGGAACCCTGGAAATCATTGGATGCTTTGATGACTGCTTTCAAAGAATCCAGGATATTATATAAGGTTCTCAGAAGACCTTCTTTAATAAGATTCATTAAAAGAAAAAAGGGATTCATTTTCTAAAATCTTGACAACTGAATATATAACACTTTAGGATCTAATTTATCTCTGACCCCACCAGAGCAAACTTCCTTCCTCTTTCTCTTAATTACAACCTCTTGATGAACCGTAGAGGTAATGGAAAATGTGCAGATGTTTGAACTTTCAGTTTACCCTTTCCCATGCAGTAAGCAGGTCAGTTGTGGATGTGTATCCACATTTGTATTCCACAAATGGAATCCCTATTTGTAGCCCTCAGAGAGCTCTCTGACTTTACTAATGAATCCTGGTGGTGCTATTTCTGAAAATCAATAGTATAGTTTTCCACAGTAGGTGAGACTCTTAACAAGACTCATTCAGATAATGAGATAGACTATAAATTTGATAAATGAGCAAATAAATACATAAATAATCATATTGAACAATTGAACAAACTATTAAATAATTGTTCTAAATAACACATTTGAAAGAAAAAATTGAAAATGTTCAAATTTAATTCTATCCAATATGTTTAGAATCCAGTAGTTTAGAGATAAGTGCTGTGAGGAAAAAAAAGATATATTGAGAAGTAGATATTTGCTGAAAAAAACAAAGACACCTAAACATAATATTTAATTACATATTTTAATCTGGACTTCCATGCATAGGCTCTTTTTATTTAATTGCAGATTTTTGTAGAAGCTGTTGTAAAACTGTCTTGGAGGATAAATACACATTTTCTTAGTCTGGGGAGGTTAGTTAATTTATTTCAGGAGTTGGTATGGAATACAAAAAGGCAACTTCTTTTCTCCAAGTAAGTTCCAGGAATGTTTGTAATGTAGAATGCAAATGCTTCTCTTCTTCATAGCCCTTGCATCCTATCTGCAATGGCATCTTTGCATCTTCCCATTTGATGTCCACCATCCATACATAATCTTTTAAGGGCTGATGCCAAGTTTTACTACTTTATATAATTGTTAATTGAAGATAACTATGCTGGCATTGAATCAAACCCATGTTACCCCAACTTTGTCCTGAATTTTTGTATTATTTTGAAGAGGTCTTTAACATTCATGTAGTTTCACGTTTTTTAATATTGCTTGTTAATATTTATGATATGTAAGCTGCCTTTTGTTCTTAATTTTGAACAATGATTTCAAATCAAAATAAATTAACAGCGGTGTTGAAAATCAAAGTTTGAATCAATTAATGTAAAGGTATCTATTTATTATATTCTAATATAGCTATTTGAAAACATTGTAATATTTCTTCCGTATATATTTACATGTACATGCATATAAAACACAAACTTCTTTTATACCAGGTCATGCTATTTGCATAAAGCATAGTAGTTTGGTACTCTGAATGTTCTTTAAGGTATCCGGAAGAGATATTTTCATCACATGCAAATTAATCAATTCAATTTAGTTTATTACAGCTTATTAGAGTCATAGACCAGAGACCAGAACAAAGAAAAACACTCAGTAAATATACAATTAAAAATGTTAGTATAAAATAATAAATAACTACTAAAATATATGATAAAATCCAGTCTGTCAATTATACATGGTTTAACTATACTAAAATTACAGTCCATAAATTGTGTGGCCTGTTGTCAGTTTAATACTAAAAGGGAAAGGAATAAGCAGTGCAAAGAGTTTGCCACAATTATTATATAACATAACTACAGTGGATTAGACACGTGTGTCTGACGAATCCCCAGTGCTGCTGTGCAGAATCTAGCCACCTGCACTGTACTTATGGATTGTTCCTCCTTAAGCAGCCACTGGAGATAAGCAGTATTGGAACAGCCAGGATACCTAGTAATTATTGGCAGAATATGTTTTTTCTAAATCGCTGTGTAAAAGGAACATTGAAAAAGTATGTGACCCACAGTCTCCACCTCTTCTGAGCCACAGGAACAGAGTCTGTCAATGATAATTTTTTATACTTGCCAATGGAAGAGCATGGCATTATGCAAGCAAAAATACTTTTTGGTTGTTTGGCTAAGATAGCTGACAGGACTAACAGCATATCTAATGGTGTCTGGAGCCAGAAACAACAGAGCTTTTCCTAACTCCGTTTGCCTTTTGATGCCCTCTACTCTTTGTCTCAAGGTTTGTTTTGCTTGGTTGTAGTCCAACTTGAATATTAAAGCTGGGGAGAAGCATAGTTTGGCAAGGTTGACTCCACAGTCTTCCTCCATGATGAGGATAATTTGTCTTGGAGGATTAATGGAGCAAGACCTTGTGGAAAGAAGTTAAGCTTTAGCCAGAGATTTAAGGATGCTATACAGATTCTTGCTTCGACTTTTGTCGATCTTGTCTCCAAATGCAGAAGTGCATTTGAGAAGTGCAATGCAGCATCTGAAGAATTTATTTAATGAATTTGGATTGAACCTTTTCCAATGGTGTAAAACACAAAGTTGAGGGTCCGAGCAAGGTCCCATAAAGAAGCTGTGCTAGCGGCTTGGCCAGAAAAAGCTTAATTGAGGCAGGGACCTAATATCTTCCCTTTGTGCAGAAAAAATTAAGGATGGTGGTTGCTGATCTTTGGCCCAAGGCAGCCACATATTCACCATGTGCTTTTCTTGAACCAGTGGCCTGGATGACCACCCCCAGGTGTTTGAAGGTGGTTATCTGCTATGTTTTATGGCCATTTAGATACCATGAATAGTGTTTTGGCCTTTTTGCAAAGGCCATAATCTTTGTTTTCTCATAATTTATGTCCAGTTTATTGTAATTACAATAATGGATGAAGGCTCACAAGGCTCTTTTAAGGCCTTGCAAATTAATTTTTTTTATATGGAAAACATGAGTTGTGCAACTAAGCTAAATTCCCTTTCCTCAAGTAGGAGTGTTATCCTGCTTAACTTCCATATGTATTGGCCTTTAGCTTCTGTCAGTATGGTAGCAAGGGCCTATAAAATAAACAAAAAAATTAAGAAACATCAATTAGGTTAATCAAAGGATATGAACTGGCATGGTTATGAGAGGTAGGATAGAAGAATATTCAACCAAAGTTCAGGAAGACTTTGTGGCTTAGACAAAGTTCAATTGAAACCCAACATCCACTTTTCCTTTTTCTTGTTCAGGACATTATCTCTTGAAATGACTTGCATTGGAAATTCTGATCTATGTGCCCTAGCAATATTGCTATAGAGTCATATTAATGGAAAGTAATAGCCTTAATTAGAGTGTAATTAGGAATATCTTATTAAACTTCTATATATGGTTGTATGTAATAATAGTTAGCTATATACTTTCCCCTTTTTAAATACCATAACAGGTACCAAATGAGTCTTTATCAGAGCTATAGGGTAAAATCTTTATTCCTTTGAAAACTAAATATGATGGCCATATACAGCATATTAAAAATAACAGTGTCAGCTTGTGGCAATGTTTGTCCTAAGACAATTGAAAATACATTTTGTAGGAATTTGTTCAGTAGTTTGCTTTATGGGGATCATAGCATAAATTACCTCCATTTTATAAATTATTACTGCTCTTAGCACATAGTTAATAAAGCTGAAAATAAAGCTACATATCAAAAGGCATATATTAGATTTGGGTCTTAAAACCCAGATGAGGGCCAGTCAGGATGAATGACAGGCTAGAACAAATAGTTATATGAAGGATTAAATGTAATTGTTTTGGCTATTTAAGAAGGATCCAGCCTTAGGTTACACTGAATTAATAATGGGATTAGTTATTATTAATGCCATTTATATAAAAAAGAAAAAGTGCAACAATTAGAGTTATTTCACTTTCTTAGTTTTTAAATATGACCATAATCACCAGAAATTATTTGTAAAAAGGAATCACATTCACATTTTTTTGTAACATGTGCCAAACATTGTCCAGATGCATTCACTTTTAAAAAACCTATGGCAATCAATTGTCCAAATCCATCCTGCCTAAATGGACTTTCAGTGCTGGGAGCATGGCTAAGTATGAATTCAATCTACTGCATTCTTTCAAAAGCCTTACATTTGTTACCATGTTTGCTTTTGATGGCATATGTTAATTAGGACATAACTTGGAGTTTATAAAATGCTGTTCAGATATGCTAAATTATTGTCAAACCAATTAACTGAAGGAAAAAGGAAATGAAAACAATGAGAATGCCATAGTTCTGTTTTCTGAACACAAGACTGCCAAGGATAATGTCATTAGTCTTAATAATTTGCTGGCTGAGTATGCAGTGACTGGACAACCAAGGCCTTATTTCCAGAAAAGGAACCAACAAGTTCAGATCACCAACATGTTTTTCTTTAAAATAAACAGTAATACACAGGCAGTGTCCTTCGCTTCACAGCCACAGACATTGCCAAACTGACATCCCTGCCAACTCTATTTGGAATGGGTCTAGTAATTCTCAGACTGAATATGTGTCATCAGACTCGGCCTGTTACTTTTCAAAGAAAGGAGAAGAAAAGACAAGAAAAAATGTTTGAATAGATGAAATGGTGGTGCTACATTTGAACTTTTGAGAGATGAAATGGTGAAACTCCAATTATTGGTGAGAAACAACACTGACAATTATTACTATGTCCCATGCACAGAAGCTCTCAGCAAGATGTTGCCTACTAGATTGACCTGTCCCCCTGGTGTTTCTCAGTGCTGCCTAAGTAGATCGTGATAGACTATGTGTGGAAAGCTATGACACTGGACCACAGAATGGTTCATCCGATTGCTAGAGCAGGCATGCACAGCCTGTCATTCCAGCACTGAACATACTCGGCAATTGCCCTCCAGACGTTGCAGTGGAACTGTCATGTTTAATGTAACAGAATTGAGAGGTTCCTAAATACCAATACCAATAGCAACAGATGTGTATATACCATATATACAGTCACAGTGCTTAACAGTCCTCTTTAAGCAGTTTACAGAGTCAGCATATTTTCCCCAACAATCTGGGTCCTCATTTTATTGATCTCAGAAGGATGGAGGGCTGAATCAATCTTGAGCCAGTAAGAATTGAACTGCTGGCAATCAGCGGAATTAGTCTGCAATACTGCATTCTAACCACTGTACCACTATGGTTCTCAAATACACAGAGAACAGAAGAATTTTGTGTATCCCTTACCCTAGAATGTTAGAATAGCTCCTGTCAGTCACTGTATCTCTCTCCTTCTTTCTCTCCCTCCCTTTCCTCTCTTTCTCTCTCAACTGGCACTGACATATAAATGATGGAAAAGTCAAACAGACTTGTGCCATAGATAAAACCCAAGAAAGAAAGTTCTGTGGGCACTCCCTTCAAAGAGAAGCAAAGGTTAGGGGTAATGAACAATGAAATGGAAGTGCCTGTAATATAAATACAAGTGAGTTAGAGGGAATCTGGGAAAAGGTGAAATTACTAAAGTAAGGTACAGGGAAGCCAGAGTTTCTGTGATGAAGGACAGAAATACAACGTTGAAAGGCACCATTGATTACTTTAAAACATTTCTCTTCTGGGAATTAAGTTGTTGTTAATTGTCAGTATAGGATGCTGCAATTTAGTAATTATATTGGAGTAGAAGTTTACAAATATTTGGTGCCAATGGCAATTATATTTTATTGCACCCACTTGAAATAAGTTTACATGAAGTTACTACTTGAAGAAATGGCATAATTAAAAATATTTTTGCAAGTAGCAATTAAAGCAATATCCATAGGAAACCCCTCCCTCCCTCCCTCCCTCCCTCACTTACTTACTTATAATAAAAAGAAAGAGAGACAATTCTCATAACTTAGTTCTGCCAAAAATGAAAGCAATTTCAGGACTTACTTTCCCTCTCTTCCTTCTGGCAGCTTAGAAATCACTGATTACAAGGCTGGCTCAAGAACTGAAAAGCAGTTTGTATCTACTTCTAAACAGATGTAATTCCACCAAATCAACACATTTTCTATCTAAAGGAAACCAAGTGCTAAAAAATCCTGTAGCATGAATGCAATTCAGCCAATATGACATCTATTTTATAAGGACAACTGCTAAAATATGCTAGCCACAGAGCCATGTGATGCCTTAGTAAAAAATATTTAATATAGTCATTGGCCAGAATTTAACAAAATTATTTTAAGCAAAGTAAAATAATAAATAAACTAGCCACAGGGGTTGCAACCCAGTGACTTCTGTGCCAGTCCCAAGCCCAGATAGAGAGGGTCGCATCAGGAAGGGTATCCAGCATAAAAACATGTCAAATCCCAATATAATGGTATTTTGTCAAATATTCTTCTAAAATACAGGTCTGTCTGCAACTAACAAGTTATGTTTAGTGTACAAGGATGTTGTTGAAAGCTTGTTTTTACATAGCCCATTTAAAATAATGAGTAATGAAATTAAATATACTTCTCACTATACTTAAGTGAGTAGTCTGAGTCAAGTTATAGCTTGACTCAATGAGAAGCTGATATCAAAACAACTAGAGCACATATGAAAATCTGTTAGATTTTAGGATGTGCATACAGCAAAGTGGATGGACATCTCATTTTGAGTTATCCACTTCAAGTTGAAGGGGTTTTATATTTGAAGGAAGTCTTCTATCACTCAACCTATATGTTCAATAAATATAATCCACACCTCGTCTGCCAGGTTACTTTAGAAGTGAAAGTCAGCACTCACTAATAAAGAATTGTGAAGCTGCAGTTTTCCTTCTTTATGTCTAATTCAGCTTCTATAACATGGTATCCTTCAATAGCCTTCAGACTTTCATAATCCTTCAGCTAAGTATCATGACCTGTATCAAAAGAACACAAAATTGTGACAGTTGGCTAATTCTATACATTTAGAAGGTGATATGGATTTCCTCGGGAGATAAGTATAGCAGAACATTATAACTTTAGATACCTTTGGGAAAAGTGGGAATTTGCTTTGGTTCCTAAACTTTGTCCTCTCATTTCTTTCAAGATATAGGATGATTTTTTTCAGTACCAGAAATGAGAGAGGAAAATGCATGCTTTTCTAGAAACTGACTCTTAATTATTATCGGAAATCTTCTTGCATATATTTTATAAAAGCATTGGACACAAGTTCATCTTGATTTTAAATTGACCCAATGCTATCATTGAAAATGTTGTCTTCAGTTAAGACAGAGCTATGCAATAATACTGAAGAGAGCAATTCAGGCTGCTGATCTTCTAGAGGGCTGCAATAAGTCCCATGATGATACACAGATATGTTGTTGGAAGGCACAAGAATAGAAATGTTTGGGTTTTTTTAGATTTGGGAGGGGTTAAGGTTGAAAATTGGAATGCCAGTGAGAGTAAATATCCCTTCCATTTCATCCACCTCTGATGCATAATCAATATTAAGGGGCAGATTATTTGTTTTTCATAGTTCAAGGGGGTCAAGGGTGAATTGTTTCATGGAGAGTTCCCTCTCTTAATTGGTAAAATAGAATACAAAAGAATTGCACTATTTTATGCCACACTTTTACCATTGGATTTTGATATAATAATTTGGGGGAGGTACAAATGGAGTACAGAAAACTACTTATGGCCCCTGAACCATAAGGGATACCTACATCTGAATTCTACAATATTAACATTGTATGCTTGACATGCATCTAATCCATTTAAAAGCAAAAGGATCTGCTTAGTACGATACAAAAATCTTGTACTTTTCAGATTTTCCCTTTGTTAGTTGCTAGGTTTGTGGCAAAAACTGAAAAAGGGAAATATGTCTTTGATTCCATCAGTGGCATTTTAGAAGTGTGCTTGGACATAGTTTTGGAAGAAAAAAAAATAACAGCAGCAGGCATATATTTATGAAAAACTGGTAAATTATTATTGGCAATAACATATTATCCTAATAGATTGCATTTGAATCTCTCTCTCTCACACACTCACTCTCTCTCTCTCACACACACACACTCTCTCTCTCACACACACTTATATTTGTTTATTTTAACATCAGTTCAACTATCAAGGCCTTCATCTGGAACATTTTTAGCAATTACAATTTAGTGAGAAGTTTGATCTTTTGAAGAACCTTCCCCTCATGGAACTATAACCTGGAAAGAGGCAATAATTGCTAAAACCTTTCATGAGAGAG
>JANHFJ010004733.1:40212-55007 GCA_032468195.1 Cerberus rynchops | reverse complement strand
ACCTTTTCTTGTAAATATTTTTATTGCTGCATATTAAGAAAATCTATAACATATGTTGCCAATATTATTATCTAGTAATCTGTTATCTAAAAACTATTTATTTTCAATTCAAATAACCAGGTATTATTAATGAGTGAAATAAGTATTTTATTCCTATCAATCAGCAAGATTTCTTGCTCCCAGGTGTCTTTTATATAATTATATATCTTAAAGGGAGTGCTCATAATCTCAGCTTGTTACCTGTATAAAAGAACACTATCCACAGAAGCAAGCAAGCAATCAGATTCCAAACTCTCCACCATGGCCAAGACCAAAGAGCTGGCTGGGACAAGATTCTAGACATACACAAGGCTGGAATGGGCTACAAGACTATTGCCATGCAGCTTGGTGAGAAGGTTACAACATTTGGTGCAATTATTTGCAAGTGGAAGAAACACAAAATAACTGTCAATGTCCCTCGGTCTGGAACTCCATGCAAGATCTCACCTTGTGAAGGTTCAATGATCATGAGAACGTTGAGGAATCAGCCCAGAACTACACAGGAAGAATGATCTCAAGGCAGCTGGGACCATAGTCACCAAGAAAACAATTGGTAACACACTATGCCGGGAAAGACTGAAATCCTGCAGCACCCACAAGGTCTCCCTGCTCAAGAAAGCACATGTACAGGTTCAGCTGAAGTTTACCAATGAACATCTGAATGATTCAGAGGAGAACTGGTGAAAGTGTTGTGGTTAGATGAGACCAAAATCAAGCTCTTTGGCATCAATTCAACTTGCCATGGTTGGAAGAGAAGAAATGCTGCCTATGACCCCAAGAACACCATCCCCACTGTCAAACATGGAGGTGGAAACATTATTCTTTGGGGGTGTTTTTCTGCTAAGGGGTTAGGACAACTTCACTGCATCAAAAGGATAATGGACGGGGCATGTATTATCATATCTTGGGTGAGAACCTCCTTCTCTCAGACAGAACATTGAAAATGGATTGTGGATGGGTATTCCAGCATGACAATGATCCAAAACACATGGCCAAGGCAAGAGAGGCTCAAGAAGAAGCCCATTAAGATCCTGGAGTGGCCTGGCCAGTCTCCAGACCTTAATCTCATAGAAAATATGTGGAGGGAGCTAAAGGTTTGAGCTGCCAAATGTCAGCCGCAAAACCTTAATGACTTGGAGAGGATCTGCAAAGGGGAGTGGAACCAAATTCCTTCTCAGATGTGTGCAAACCTGATGGCCAACTACAAGAAGTATCTGACCTCTGTGATTGCCAACAAGGGTTTTGCCACCAAGTACTAAGTCATGTTTTACAAAAGGGTCAAATACTTATTTCACTCATTAAAATGCAAATCAATTTATAACTTTTTTAAAAATGCGTTTTTCTGGATTTTTTTGTTATTTTGTCTCTCACTGTTAAAATAAACCTACCGTTAAAATTACAGACTGATCATTTCTTTGTCAGTGGGCAAGCATACAAAATCAGCAGGGCATCAGACACTTTTTTCCCTTATTGAATGTTATGTCCTGGATAGAAGGATATGAACTTCCAATAATCTTTTCTGCTGTCCTCACCACTCTCTGCATAGCCTTCTAATCTGAAATAGTAACACTTTTTATGGTTAGAACAATAACCCAATAGGTATATCTATGCTACTTCTTAATGCCAAATTATCACTTATTGTTCAGGAAAAAAATGTTTTTTTATGAATCTACTTTGAATTCAAGTTAAAGTTTTAGCAAATCATAGTGATTATTACTACTTTAATTTTAAAAAAGTGTGATTTAAGCATCATTATAATACTTCCTAAATATTTTTTTTAAGAATTTATTTGCTTTTGGTGATGTTGATGGAGCTGGGATAAATGCAAAGCTACAGCACCCATTAGGAGTAGCTTGGGACAAGAAAAGAAGCCTCCTTTATGTTGCAGATTCCTATAATCATAAGGTGAGGTTGCGTACTTCATTTTCACTTTAAAAAAATCTAGTTTATTATTCAGTAATACAAAACTTAGTATTGCAGAATACAAAGGTACATCTTTTTGTATATTTGAATGTATTATTGCAGTTGCTTTTTATATTTCATATTTCAAATGATATGTCAGGCAAGTTTTGAATTTGTATAAAGTACCTCAGGAAAGTTTCTTAGAGTCAAATCAAATAAATGGATTCTAGCAATTACAAATAACAAGTAAAAGTACTAAGCATGGAGTCAAAATGATAAAAACATTTCTTTCATATTTTTTTTTACCCAACAAACTAAAGAAAGATTAGTGTCAGGTTCCCATGTTTCAGCTTACTAAAACCTAGCCCAGACACAGAGCACATCAGAGATAGACAAGACTCTTTATTGCGTCCTAGAATGAAATGACTATAAATAGTTGATTACCTTCTGTCAGCTTCAGATAAAGACTATTCTTATAGTCCAATGGTTAATGTCTGTGTTTCTTTTTCCCACCTTTCCTGCAGCCTTGTGTTTTGCAGCCTTGGATCTTGGCAGCTGTTGATTGTTGAAATAGCCAACATTTCTGACTTGCAAAAATATAGCTTCCTAAACCTAGCTCCTACCCTTAGAGTTTAACATCCCCATTGCTTTATGATTTAATCCCCGCTTTGTAAATTTTATACTAGTCACGTTTATGAATCTAATCCATAAAACATTACAGCAAGTTGATGAATTTGTGTTCCTTGGTAAAATGTATACTAAATATATGGAAATGGATGGAGATACTTTAAGATGTCAAAATAATGTTAGAAAAGAAGAAGATAATATGTGATCTGTCAAAGGAAATATATGTTGATCAAAATAAGCAAAAAAGATTGTACATAAGGATGTTCTTCTGCCTACTTTATTATACAGAAGTGAGAGTTTGGTGTGAGAATAAATAAATGCTAAATGCAATGGGAATTGGTTACGGTACTTAAGAAGTATGTGTGTGGTAAAACAAGAAGAGATAAGAACATTGATGTATAGGTGCTGAATTAATGTGGATTGAACATAGAAATAAGACTTCCACCAAAGAGACATTTATCTATCTATCTATCTATCTATCTATCTATCTATCTATCTATCTATCTATCTATCTATCTATCAGGACTTTTATACCGCCCCCTCTCCTGAAGGACTCAGGGCGGTGTACAGCCAACTAAAAACATGCATATATAACAATTTAAAACCCAATTAAAATTAATTAAATTAGTGGCCCATTAAACTGATTATAAAATTTAAAAAATTAGGAAATAAAAAACCGATTAAAATGGTCCAACCCATGGTACTAGGCCAGACCGGCTTGTTGGAAAAGAAAGGTTTTCAGTGCACGCCGGAAGGTCCGTAGGTCTGTATGGTCCAGATCTCCGGGGGCAGTTCGTTCCAGAGGGAGGGTGCCCCCACAGAGAAGGCTCGGACCCTTGGGGCTGCCAGACGACATCGTCCTGACAGTGGAACCCCAAGGAGGCCAGCCCTGTGGGAACGCACAGGTCGGCGGGAGGCTGACGGTGGCAACAGGCAGTCCTGTAAGTACCCGGGTCCCAAGCCATGGAGCGATTTAAAGGTGAGTACCAACACCTTGAATCACACCCGGAAGGCCACAGGGATTCCATATTTCCATGTTCAGTTTGGTAATAAACCACTTGAAATCAGATGTTTTGAATATATCATTATTTCCCTTTAGTGAGCATTATTCTTCAAATACTTCATGGACACAATTACTTTTTAAAAAAAAAAAACCTTTAAATTTTATTCTTTGTTGAAATTTAATAAACAAAAAATATGAATTAAAAAAAGAAAAGTCTAGAAAAAACAATCTGGAATGCAGAAGAGAAAAAAAACATTTGTTAAATAAGATACAAATATAAATATTCAATAAGATACAAATATATGTTAATCTTTTATTGTAAAATTCATAATAACATAATATTTCTATCATAAACAGTTCTAATTGTCATATCCTAAAATTACAGTTTTATTTCAGTTTCAAGCGAAAAGTTCAGAAGTGGTTTCCAAGCAATGCTAGACAAAGTCTCTTCTTTAATAAATGTAATCAGTTTTGCCATCTCAGCCAATTCTATCAGTTTCACTATGCTGTGTAAGAATTTGTAAGTCCTTCCATCTTTTTATACAAAGGTCTCACTGCTGTTATTGTATAAAGAAACAAAACCCCATGTTTCTTTCAATGTGTTCATCAGGCTAAAAAGAAAGCCTCTTGTACATAAAAATAAAAAAAAATAAATTGTACATTTATTTTAAGAATTATCTGAATTAAAATACACATCTGATCCCAGTATTTCTTAGCTTTTTTTATATGTCCACCAAAGATGATAAAAAGTGCCTTCACATTGATCGCATTTCCAAAATACAGGGTGTTCAAAAAGAATGATCCGATTTTAAAATGTTATATTTATTGATTAGAGCATATTACAATAATGAAACAAAATGCAAAATACTAATAAAATAACAAAGTTTCAATTACAAATGTTCTATATGTCCTCCATCAGCAGCACTGACAACATCAAGATGATAGCTAAACTCATCCCACACTTTTCATAAGGTAATTTCTTCAACTGAATTCACTGCTGATTTCCTGTTTTTGAGCTCATCTAGGCCACTAAAACTAAAACTCTAGGCCACGCCCATTACAGCAACAACACCTTTCATTGACAAGATGTTCGTCGTTCTATAAAAATAACGTTTTATAATCAGGTCATTCTTTTTGAAACACCCTGTATATTCGACATCTCCTTATACAGCTTTGAAAATTTTAGTGTTAAAAACAATATATTATCTAATAAAAATTGTCTTTGTAATTACAATTCAATTTAATTTATTTGCATTCATCTACACTAAAAGCAAATTAAATTGCTTGTTTGTTTATATTATCTAAATGCTGAAAAGAAATTAGTTGAATTCCAAACTTTTTTGTAAAGTTGATGCGGTTTAATAAAATGTTAGTTAGTAAAAAAAATTGTGAAATGTATTTAAAACACTTTTCTTATTTACATTAGAAATTGGATCAAGATCTCAATGAAGTGAAAGCTCGTGTTGAAGAACTGGACAGAAAATATTATGAAGTAAAAAACAAAAAAGATGAGCTACAGAGTGAAAGAAAGTTAGTAATTTATTGAGGCTTTACATTCTTACTTATGTTTGTAAGAATATGCATATGTAAATTTCCCTATTTTTAAAATATATTATTATGAAGATTTCATCTTAGATCAAGGGTACTTAGTTTGAGCATCTGGAGCAGGGCTATTAAACTTGCGGCCCACAGGCTTGATGCGTCACACACTGGTTATGCCCGCACCCAGTTTAGCAAAGGGAGAAAAAGTCCCAATATGTCACATGATACTGCCATGACGACACAAGTTCGACCCTAATGATCTAGAAATTTCCTCCCAAAATTCTTGGATATGGCTGTTCTAAAAATTGCTTCAAAATGTAATTAAATGGGTTGAAAACAATTGCATTAACCATTTAATGTGTTAATTAAGCTTACATTTAAATTATATTTAGCTTTTGTCCTTGCACTGTCCATTTTTGAACATGTCCCTCAGCAAGCTGCTTAAGACCAAATATATCTCTTAGTTAAAAACAGTGCTTCTGTTTTATTAGCCTATTGGTAGAAGGAAATAAAATTTCCCATTAAATCTGCAGTAGTACTATTGTGTTGCAGAGTAATTTAGGGGATTTCGAATGTCACAGTGTCTTGATACACTAAAATAATAGAAGAATTTATGTAATTCCCATCATGTTTATTCATGCAATGTAATATATTCAAATAATGGTTTCACTGGATACTTTAAATAGTTACATTTTAATCTATGTATAAAATAAAAACTGCTCTGGCTTTTCCAGCAGAAGTGGGGAAAAGTAATAGTGATCAAACTTTTCTGTGTTGGACTTGCCAAATGAAAAGCTGATGTGTGTCAGAACTGTGCTTAATGTGAATAAAGTTGGAAACCTATACGCTTATCCAGGAAAATCAAATTCTGAAGCAATTTTTTCTAAAAGTCTTACTTTGTAGAAAAATATCCCTCCTACCCCTTTTGCAACAAATTTGTTCTAACTTAGGCTGTTGTGATCACAGTTTGAGATCCATTAACCTAATGTGTTTTACCCATTTATTACTGCCATAATGGGATAAAATTAGACTTCCTGAGGTTATATTTTTACTTTCCAAAAGCTGAAAATTGTTATAAATAAATAGAATTAGGTGATTTACAAAAAATAATTTGACTGTTTGGGGGAAGAGAAGAATGTTTTGTTAGGAAAGAACTCAAATACAGGGATTCTACCTTGAAATTCTGCATAGCAGAATTAATAATTAATAATTATATTTATAATATCTTTTTGAACTTGGCTACCACTGAAAATATTTTACAGTTATTTGTGGAGAGAAGAGAATGCAGAACAGCAAGCTCTTGCTGCAAAGAGAGAAGATTTGGAAAAGAAACAACAACTTCTTAGAGCAGCAACAGGAAAGGTAGATAATGATCATAATTACTGGCATTTTGCTCAAAGACTTACATTGTAAATAATACAGTTCTTATACTTTAGGTTTTTTAATATTTTATGGAGCATAGATTGATGGGAGACTTGAAAGTAAAAAATAAGAATACAGCATTTAAAGCTAAACACTTTAAATAAAATTACATTCATGGTTTATCAGTATTTGATTTCTTTATAAAATAGCACCATACACCAAACATTTACTTAAGTCTATATGTATTCCCATAGCAATAGCTTTACAAATTTATTTATATAAATCATGAATTTACTCTATCTTATAATGTGCAGGAAAGAAAACTTACACATTATTTATAATTGTACACAGTACCTATAAAGTAATAGCAAATCTGAAGACTTAATTTGTTTTCTGCTGTAGACAAGTTTGTGGGAAAGGGTTCTGTGAAATATAAAAGTGTTAATGACATTGGACATAGACAATTTCCACAGAGTATAGGTTTTATAATGAATTCTATTTTATTATAAACAGGCTATTCTAAATGGCATTGATAGCATAAACAAGGTTCTAGAGCACTTTCGTCGTAAAGGCATTAATCAACATGTTTTGAATGGCTATCATGGAATAGTGATGAATAACTTTGAATGTGAGCCTGCCTTCTACACCTGTGTTGAAGTTACTGCAGGAAATAGGTATAGTTATCACTAATTATTTTTAACTGTTTTTTGTGTTGCGCCTAAACTGGTAAATTAATATTTTTTGAAGCAATTATATATGGGCTTCAAATATTTTGAAGACAATTCCAACAATACTTGTTATCAACATTTTAGACAGGTAAAGTGATTAAGGTGGTAGATCAAAAAAGATTCTGATTCTAGTCCTCAGGCATGGAAACTTTAGATTGATTCCTTCCTCTCATCCCTAATCAGTTTGGGTTTGAAAGCAGGCAGCTAATAAACCATCTGGTTGTATCATATATTGATAGTTTTACTGTAAGAACCAGGCAGACACAGCACAAACACATAACAATAGCTTAGCAAGCACTTAAGAGAAATAACAAAAGTTGTCTGACTCAATTATATAAGATTACATACATTTGACTATAGTTTCTTCACCTTTTAATGGTTATCTTTGATACTAGGAATGGGACACACTATGCTGTCATAATTACAATAAACCTTTATTCATTTTCTTTATCTTTTATGACAGGTTGTTTTATCACATTGTAGATTCTGATGAAGTTAGTACTAAAATACTGATGGAGTTCAATAAAATGAATCTACCAGGGGAGGTGACTTTTCTTCCTCTGAATAAACTAGATGTTAGAGACACTGCCTATCCTGAAACAAATGTAAGTTTGTTTTGCTGTAAAGAATTTACTACCATAATAGTTGAGTTACATGAGTACAATATCTTCATATTAAGGTAGCTACAAATAAATAGAATGAATAAAAATATAAGCAGTGTAGGTTCTGGATTGCCTCTCTCTGTATGCTGTGATCCTGAACAGCCTAAGCTCATGATATTTTCCTTTGATTTAATTCTCTCATAATCAGTATCATTTGTATTTTTTTATTTCAATGCCTTTTATTCCTTATAGTGGTTCACACAGTATTTAATCTGCATCTGTTAAATCTAAAATAAATTCTGGTTTGTAGATTTTTCAGCTATTTGGCTTGGTTGTTATTTTCAGGATGCCATTCCAATGATCAGTAAACTGAGGTACAATCCAAGATTTGATAAAGCCTTTAAACATGTTTTTGGAAAGACTCTTATATGTCGAAGTATGGAAGTATCTACACAGCTGGCTAGAGCTTTTACTATGGATTGTATTACTTTGGAAGGTATGGTTGGTTACAATTTGATTTATGATGTAAATATATATTTCAGTTTGCTTTGATCTGCCCAACACTATTAAATCCAGTTGCCAGCATTTCAGATTAAATCATAAGTGAATTTTATGTTTGCTAAGGTCATAATTTCTTTTGTGTACTGAGAAAAGTTTCAATAATATTTCAATAACTTAATTCTGATTTTGAGGCAGGCTTGTTTAAGCATTGTCTGCGTAAATTACAGTTCTCAGTTCCCATGACGTAACAATTAGAATCTGCTGAAAGTAAAATCTGGTAACCTGTTGTTCTGGTCACATAGAAGTAGCATTATTGATCTGGATTTATCTTGTGCGTCTAACTCATTATGTTCTGACAGGCAAATTGTTTCATGTACAGACCAGTTTGAAAACTATTTTTAATTCAACAGAACATCATTTTTGTTGTAGGTGATCAAGTCAGTCATAGAGGGGCTTTAACTGGAGGTTATTATGATACAAGAAAGTCTAGACTTGAACTCCAAAAAGATGTTAGGAAAGCAGAAGAGGAACTTGGAGAACTTGAAGCAAAACTCAATGAAAATCTACGCAGAAACATTGAAAATATCCTTCATAGATTACTTGCTTGCTTGTCTGAGATGTGCTGTATGTAAATGAGTAGTTGATTTGAATACAATGAAAACATCCTTAGTGTTACTGGTATACTTGTATGTATGTGAATGCATGTGTACATCTGTATCTCACCACCATTGTCTGGAAATTCAAAGGAGAGTTTTATTCTGTTGCTGAGCTGAGTATCTGTTAGGGTTACTTGGACTGGAAGAGAACTTGAACTTAAAGGTATAAGCAGGTGACAGTTCTTCATTTCACTAGGATTGTATATATCCTTTAAAAGAGATGCTTTGGAACACATACATTTTTTACTCACTGAACCAGACATGACAGGCTTCTGGGGTGGGGGTGGGGGTGGAAGGAACAAGTGAAATAGCTTTATGGAAATGCAGATAGAGAATTTCTGGGAGTAGCCGTGTGAGCCTAAAAAAAGATAACGATGTTTTAACTCCCCAAAAATATTTTTATTTGTTATTCATTAAATTTCTATACTTCCCATCTTCCAAAGTGATTCATGCTTAATATGTGTTTTGTGCATTATATTTAAAAGCACCTTTTTAAGAGTAGCATTCCCTTTTGCTATTTTCTAATTTCAGAAATTAATTTTGAATGTTAACTAGAACTCATTCTTCTTTTTTAAATGAGAAAAAAATCTAGTTTTTATAAATCATATGTTCTTTCCACTGGAGCATGTTATAGTATGTATGTATAGGCTGTTTAAAATGATTCAGGTCAGTGTTGTTATATTTGTGCGATACCGTATTTTTCGGTGTATAAGATGCTTGGGAGTATAAGATGCACCTAGCTTCTGAGAAAGAAAACAAGAAAAAAAATCTGCCTCTACCAATGATCAGCTGTTCCAGGCTGCAGGGATCGCTGTGGTCTATCACTGCTTCCGCGCGCCCCATTTTTGGTGCGTTTTTTGGGTCTGAAAAATGGGCCAAAAGGTGGGTGGGGCTTCAACATTTGCTGTATAAGAAGCACAGACAGTTTCATCCACTTGTGATGGGGAAGTGCATCTTATACACCGAAAAATATGGTAGTGGCTTCTGCCCAAATTAATTTTTAGCTCTGAAAGTGTAAGCAACTTTAGGCTTTCTTTTTGAAAAAAAAAGTTATCTATTATTGTAGCAGACTTTCAGATTTTAGTTGTGTTATCATAACCAGATAATAATGTGGTAGTGTTGATAATAATGATTTTATATTTTAATATATTATATATTGGAATTGTTCTTTTCTGCCCAGAATCCTAAACAACTCATTTTAAGCCAGGGGTGTCAAACTCAAGACTCGTGAGCTGCTTAAATCTGGCCCATGGGGCCGGGTCAGAAATATTAATGGACTGGCTGGCGGTGCATTTTCCAGCCAAAACGAGCCATGGGGGGACCGCGTGTGGGCCCCGCATTGCCCGTTTTTAGCCAGCAGAGTGCTGCTTGGAGCCGGGTAGGCCAAAAAAGCAGCATTACATCGGCCAAAAACGGGCCACAGGAAGGCCGTGCAAGGCCTGTTTTGCCCTCCCCAGCCTCCAGTAGCATTCTGCCCACCAAAAACAGGACTAGATTACAATTATATGGCCTCAAGTAAGTGCCTGACCTGGATAGAAAACAAGCAATATCCTATGTTAATACTACAGTTTAATGCCAGATTTTACGTATTTTAGGTCCATTTAATCTTCAATCAACAGTCTATAATTATAACCATTTTTGTATATAACCATTTCTATTTATTATCCTGGAAATTTACCTCTGCGGTTGGATCTTGTATTATCATATTATTTATGCTATTGTATTTTTATTATTAATTGAATAATAAAAATACAATAGTAGAAATGGCTTTTCTGCCTGGAAAAGCAATTTACTATTAAACAATGAGGTATAAAATTTAGAAATAAGAAAGTTTAGTTGAGTATAAAGAATAAGTGATAAATGTCTGCCAGAACAATATCTGGTAGAAGAGATAGGAAAATGGTTATAGTGAAGAACTGTGGAAAGAAAAATGCAAAAAATGCACCTTGAGCCTGTGTCAAAGGGCCACGGCCACACCGACCATGACCATACACCTTTGGCCACATCTCTGGCCACACACACCCCTGACCACACACATGTACCCCAGCCCTCTGAGGTCAAACATAACCCTGATGCGGCCCTCAGTAAAATTGAGTTGACACCCATGATTTAACTTATTTGTCCTACAATGATGTAAACGAGAAGCTTTATTGATATGAAGAAACTTACAATCATTTTAGCATATTGGGTTATATGTAATCTATCACTTTAACAATGGGCAGAATTTATCCTTAGTGCTTTGCATGAATTAATAATGAAATCGATCAACTTATGAATCAAATGCAGCAGATAGAAACACAGCAAAGAAAATTCAAGGCTTCCAGAGACAGCATTTTGTCAGAGATGAAGATGCTGAAAGAGAAGAGACAGCAATCAGAAAAAACATTTATGCCTAAGGTACAGAATATCTGAGAACGTTTCTCATTTGCTCTATTTTCAATTGTAGAATTCAAAGAATGGAGTTAATGCTAAGTGATTTCAAAAGAAGCATGGAAGAAAAATCAATAGCTACAAATTAATTGAACCAGGAGGCTCCCTTCATGAATGAATAACTATACTTGGTTTAATCTCATTTTAGCAACGCAGTTTACAAAGCTTAGAGGCAAGTTTACATGCTATGGAATCAACCCGAGAATCATTAAAAGCAGAATTGGGAACAGACCTATTATCTCAACTTAGCTTAGAGGACCAAAAACGAGTTGATGCACTTAATGATGAAATCCGACAGCTACAGCAAGTAAGCATGTTCATGTTCCAGAATCAAATTGCAGTCTTAATCATGTTTCAGAGTTATTAAATTAAAAAATAACAATTTGTTTAACTTTCCATGAGTAACCTAAATATTTATTTGTTGCAGATATATAGGGATATTTTGCCTATGTACAGCTATAATGACTGGGTTTACAAATATTTTGTAAGCCATAATATGATAAACAAATTTTGGCTTAACATGTTGTCCAAAAATTGGGTTTCTTTATAATTCAGTTTCTAAATTAGTCAATTATGGCTTAATTGTAAAACCATTGTTAAGCAAACCATGACCTAGTTTGATGTATGAACCCCAGTATAAGTGTATTAATACTCTTATGCTGGTTTGTAGCATTCTGCATTCTAGCAACTAGCATTCTGATAGTTTAAGTTCACACATCTTAAAATTAGTTTGATAAACATTGAGTAGGTGATTCACTTTTGTTGTTGAGAAGGTCCTGATTATAATATAAACCAGATGCTTTTCATATAAAGTAGCAGAGAAGTTTAGAAAGTTTCTGTGGAAAGATTTTATTGTAATTTAAAAATCCATATTACTTAGTTCTTGAAATACTGTACAAATTGAATTGATATTTCTGCTTTATAGGAAAACAGACAGCTTTTGAATGAGAGGATCAAACTTGAAGGCATCATCACTAGAGTTGAAACCTACCTCAATGAAAATTTAAGGAAACGTTTAGATCAAGTTGAACAGGTAGGATACTTTATTTTTTATCAATTTTTTAAAACATCTTGATTTCAACACACTGGCTCTATTTGCATATATCATGAAGGGGAGTAAATCTGTTTCTAAACCACAGGTGTCAAACTCGATCACGTCATGGGCCAGATAATGACGTATCATGACGTTTTTTGCAGAGCCAGAGTTGGCATGGCCTGTGTGTGCCAAATCCAGTCCACAGGTCACCAGTTTGACAAGCCTGTTCTAAACTCTCTTAAAATAAATGGGCCCACTTATCTAATTCAGATGGTTTAGAATTAGCCATACACAGATTCAGTCTTACTTGAAATTTCCCTAAAATGTGCAAACTACCTTCTGGATGAATTCCTAACTTGAAAGGAAAAAATTTAAAAGGCAAAAAATAAAAAAGTTTTTTTGTGGCATTTTAAAAACGGGTGTGATATGTGATTATTATTATTACCGAAGAATTATTATCATTAAACTTAAGATGACAGCACATTAGAAAAAGCTGGTTCAAGGTTTTTCTGGATTCAGAGTTCCTGCTGGAAAAATAGTTAGTGGTCAAGAGGGCTTTTATTTTAGAAGCAACCTCAGTTCCTAACATCCTTGCATCTCCTGTGTCGATTTTGTCAATTCACTTTACATGGGGCTGTTCTCAAAGACCTCCCAGAAACTTTAACTGATGAGAAACACAGCAGCTGATAAAATTATAAAAAACATTATTACTATTATCTAACATCTTTATTGCAGATATTATATTGCCTACTGATTTGTTTCTGGGACATCAAGATGCTGGTTATTGTTTAAAAACCCTATGGCTCCAGACCTGGGTTTTTATGAGGCTTACTCCAGACATTTTCTTTTGCATAATATGAACAAACAGAAAATGCCTGTAGAATCTTCCTATTTGCTGCAAATTATGATGGGAAGGAGCTATGGAACACTTGACCTTCAAGGTTAGGATGGCTCCCACTCTAGTGGCCTTCCAGCAATTAGTTAAAACATAATCATAGATGTTCCAGGAGCTTTTAGTTCCTGATTGGTAGGAATCATAAGCAGCAGATGTGTAGGTCTCTTACAATATTAAAGTAGCTGGAACTATTCTGTTTTATGTCTTTTATTTACATGCTGGGTCATTGCCATTATTTTTTTGCTCATTAGCTTGTCTTTTTAAGATTGAGGAAGTTTAGAAATTATATATCCATTAGTCTTCAGTTTCCAAATTGTGTGAAAAAGTTGTTTAAATCATATTATAAATCATATTATGAATTAAAAAATTTAAATGCAGGGATTAGTTCAGGCAGTCAACAAGGAATCAATACTGAGTTGAAAGCACATAAATGATTTCAAGTTGAACAATGTGTGATTTTGTACATGTTGTTAGACTGTAATTTATATTCATCCTGAACATTGGAATGTAAATGTTGTTAACTCATTTTGTCTTTCAGGAGCTCAATGAACTGAGAGAGACAGAAGGTGGCACTGTTCTTACAGCCACAACGTCTGAACTTGAGGCAATCAACAAACGAGTAAAGGATACATTAGCACGATCAGATGGTTAGTAATCTTATTTAAGCAAAGAAAGTAATAGTTTGCTTTCTTAAAGCAGCCTAAAACATACGTGTATGTTGTTAGGACAGAAATAAAGCACAAATAATAAAAAATAGCATGAGGACAACCTAAGTGTTAAAAATTTTTCTTAAAACAGATTTACATCATCTAAATATATTACAAATGTTTTAGAATGATTCAGCAGTAAGCATGCTATTTACCCTTATTTTATAATTGATTCCTTTGCTTTTGGCCTAAACTTTGCTGCCATTAAGACTTGTTCATTCATTTTTCAGATTTAATATTTCTTCTGGCCCCCACATCAACTTCCTTCCCTTGTTCCCAGTCCGTATAGCCTTTTTTTGTTCCATTTTTTTTTACTCTATGTAAGCTATTCCTCAGTATTATTTTACATACTTATCTAGTTTAGTATTTTTATACTTTTGTTTTTACTTTAATAGATCTGGACAATTCAATTGATAAAACAGAAGCTGGGATAAAAGAACTTCAGAAAAGCATGGAACGTTGGAAGAATATGGAGAAAGAACACATGGATGCTATTAATCATGACACAAAAGAACTTGAAAAGATGACTAACAGGCAAGGTATGCTTCTGAAGAAAAAAGAAGAATGTATGAAAAAAATCAGAGAACTGGGCTCTCTTCCCCAAGAAGCATTTGAAAAATACCAGACTTTGAGCTTAAAGCAGGTAACAGATGTCTCTAGTTTTCATAATCAGAGAAGATAGATGTTAGGTAATATCATACATTTATAATGTTTTTAACTCTTTCATGCAGCTCATCTGCGAGACAGTGACTTCCCTAGGACATA
>JANHFJ010004732.1:52393-64853 GCA_032468195.1 Cerberus rynchops | reverse complement strand
GGTCGCTTGTAGCCATGGATGAGTAACTTTGTGGGGCGGAGCCCATTGCTTGGTTTTGCTGAATGTTTTGTGGCTTTGTGACTTTTTCCCAGTTGCTACAGGTTTTATATTTTTTCTGTAGAGGTTTTATTATTTTTAAAATTATGAGCTACTCAGAGTAATATATGTAAGATAAGTGGTCACAGAAATATACCAGATAAATACATAGATTCATAATTTTAAAGTCTACAAAATTTAAAATGCAACCATCCTTCTATTTCTTCTCTCCAAGTCCAAGTCAATGTTTCCTAACCTTGACAACTTTAAGATGTATGGACTTCAGCTCTCAGAGTTTCCTCGCCAGTATGCTGACTGGAGAATTCTGGGAGTTGAAGTCCATACGTCTTAAAATGGCCAGGTTTAAAAACATTGGTCAAAGTGATGCATTCTATCTCTCTGTGATCGCAGAAACGCTCCAGTTTTCCGTTACCCCAGATGCTCATGTTTCCATTATTGTTACCTTTTCCTGTCCTGCCATATTCCTTGGCTTAGTCTGACAGCAGGCACAATGGGAAATAAGGCATCTTTAGGGGTAATTGGGGAACGAATTAGGTGTGTGTGTGTGTGTGTGTGTGTGTGTGTGTGTGTGTGAATTTTCTAATAAAGATCAAAGAGTTACAATTACCCATACAGTAAGTGCAAATGAACCCAATTGTCTGCTCAACATAACAAACTAAATTAAAACAACTCCAATAGATAGCTGTCTCATCTCTCCATTTCAGTATATTAATCAGAAGCAACTACCATATCTCTAGGTGCCAGATTCATTGTCAAAGCTCTGTTAGGGTTAGAAATCCCCTCCCCATGTTCATTTGCAACTTAAAGCCATTATTTTGTAACAGGGATTCTGAGGTGAGAGTGAATACATTCTGGTCTTCTAAGTAAAATTCTTTCACACATTTGAAAAATGCTCCCTTTCAGACTTTTCTTTAAAATTCTCCACTCTTTCTCTGTCGGATTTGGTTTCTGTTCTCCTGATAATCCCTGTTTTTTTTCCTGTATTTGTTCCAGTTCGTCTGTATTCTTCTTAAAGCTTTATTCTAAAAAATAAGCATGAAATACAAAAATGGAAGGACACTTCGATTCGTACCATGGACAAATGGTTAAGGAGACCACTTCTGAACTTTGTGCTTGAAGTGGAAAAGAATGAAACTTTGATTTTAGGTTTTACTGATTAGACCGGGGTGTCAAACTCAATTTCATTGAGGGCCGCATCAGGATTGTGTTTGACCTTGGAGGGCATGCGTTTGACCTTAGCGTGGCCAGCTTGACGGCCTTCTGCAGCCCTCTTAGAGCCTGGGGGGAGGGCTGAGGTGCAGCCAGCCCGGGCTCTGTTTTCAGCCTCAACAGCCTACTGCAGTCCTCTGGCAGCGAAAGCAGAGCTCGGGGAGGTCTGGGCCCAGGCTCTCCAAGCTCCCCGAGCTCTGCAGGCCAGTCCTTCGCTGTTTCCAGGGCACCTTCGTGGGGCAGATCTAAACATCCTGTGCACCAGATCTGGCCGCCAAGCCTTGAGTTTGATACCCATGGATTAGACTGATAGATCCTTATAGAAATGGCTTGTTTAAATTATTATGAAAAAACAAAAAGTTGAGATTTATGTTAATGCCTTATTTTACTGCAACAGAGAGAATCGGAAGCAGAGGTGAAATTCAGCAGGTTCCAGCACGTTTGCTACAACCAGAAGTAAATTTTCTAAGCAGTTCGGAGAACCTGTTGTTAGAAGAATTTCCTTTTGTTTTTTTCCACTTTACAGGGTTCATTCTGTAAGGAAGGCAGGAAAAAAACATTCTGGTGGTGTTTCTAGCCTAATCGTTATTACCCTGATTACAGAAACTGCCCACCCAGTCACATGTGACCCCCCAGCCACACACACCCAGCCATGCCCACAGAACCGGTAGTAAAAAATTTTAAATTCCACCACTGGTCAGAAGTCAATGTTTCCTTTTATTTTTTTCTAATCCTTCCTCACATCTCTTCCCCCTCTTCCTCCCCACTGCTTTCCTATTTACTTCGTATTTTGTATCTTATTTTATCTTATAACTCAATAAAAAAAGAAATAGGCATGAAATTATAACATGAGCAATAGCCCTTAGACTTCATAAAGCACCCTCCATAGTGCTTTACAGCATGATACTTGAGACTGGGTCTGACTCATATGGACTCAAGTGGAACTTTATTTTGGTACTTGGATTTTGCCTGTCCATTTTCAGGGGGAGTTTTCTGGAAAAAAAATTATTTTCTATTAGAATGTTGTTGAACAATCCAGGAAAAGGATCTTTTATGGGATAACTTAGAGGCACAGAAAAGAGGGATATAATAATAAAGATAAATATATTGTGAAACCACCATGCATGCTTGTAGTAGTACTTTTCCTATAGATACATGGTCCATCCACATAATTTCTTGCATTGACTCTGTAGCATATAATACTCTTCCTGGAATGACTGGGGCAGGAGTGTCAAACTCGCAGCCCATGGGGCAGATGTGTCACATGCTGGCCATGCCTTTGCCCGGTTTAGTGAAGGGGAAAAGAAGTCACGATAGGTCATGTGTCAATGCCGTGACAATGCAAGTTTCACACCCCAGGACTAAGGGAAAGGAGAAATGGCAATGATATCTATTTTAAAAGAAAAAGCTGTGTTTAATCAAACCCAGAAAATGTAAACATGACTGTACTTGTTCTTTACCTCAACTTGGGTCTCCTTTTGAAACAACACTGAGGAAACCAATCCTAGTTTACATCTTAAACTGAGTGCCTCAAAACGAAAGAAAAATACAACAATTCACTTAGTGACCATTCAAAGTTACAACGGCCCTGAAAAAAGTGACTTAGGACTGTTTTTCACCCTTACAACCATTGCCTCATCCCCATGGTCATGTGATTTACATTTGGATGCTTGACAACTGACTCACATTTATGATGATTGTAGTGTCTTGGGGACAATGTGATCCCCTGTTGCAACCTTCTGATAAGTAACAAGTAAATGGGGAAACCAGATTCACTTAACAACCATGTAACAAACTTAACAACTGCCATGATTCCCTTAACAATTGGCAAGAAAGGTCGTAACATGGGGCAACATTAAGTTAACAAATTTCTCATTTAACAATATAAATTTGGGGCTCAATTGTGATTGTAAGTCGAGGACTATTTGCATAGTCAAGTAGTGACTCCAATGTCCCTGTAACAACAATGCCCCTTTGCTTTCATTTTACAGAAACTGGTTACTTGTCAACTTAAAAAAAAAAATTCCTAAGTTTATGTCTCCGCAGTGACAGTGTTTTTTCTTGTCCTGTGAGTCTCCTCTTGCAGCTGGTGAGCCAAAATCAACATCGTTTGTGACTTTGCAAAGAGATTGCCTGTTGGGATTGGAGACAAGAATTCTGATTAGAGGATGGGTAGAGTAGAACACCTTGTAAACATTATCTGACACCCAAGGGGAGGAGGGAAATGGATGTCCCTGTCAATTTTCGGTTTTATCTGTTGAGAACTGACCTGCACCTTTGTAGGAGGCTTCTGGGTTGCAAAGTGCTTCGAAAAGCATTCATTTAGATTTATATCTGTTTACTGGAGATCAACTATTATGGCAGTGATGAATACGAGTCTGCTGAAAAGTTCTTTCTGCTATACCCATGGTTATTAATTCTGCTGGGCTGCCAACGTTTATAGCAGGCCATTAATTATAAAAGCCTTCCTTATCTAGATAGACCATAACTGGTGTCTACATTTTGCTTGCTGTCAGAGAGATGAGTAGACAGAGGAAGGCATTCATTTCCCAGGCCCAAAAATATTGTGAGAAGGTGAATTGATTTCTTCTATCACTCACATAAACATTTATGGCACCCAACTTCTCTTATGGTTTCTTACCTCTCAAAAGATTCTCCTGAGAAACAAAGTACTTTAATGTTGTAGCAAGTGATAAAGATTTATAATTGCTCCTGCTGCTGTTTTCTTCCTCCCAGAAAATAGGGAGGAATGTATGGTGTGTGTGTATCAATAATTATTTGTTTTAGTTATAAACTGCTGAATTGAATCCACTGAAAGAAGATAATAGGGAAATTACAAGTAGCACATTTCTAGGAGGTTTACTAGATTACTGTGTTTTTTAATTCTTATTTTAAAAATAAAATTGTATAGCAATTTTGAGAACCTCGGTATTTTTTGTTTTTGTTTTGAAATGCATTTCCTTGGTAGTTATTATTACAGTTAATGTTTAGACTGAGCATAAATCAAAATACATAGAGTAAGTGATAAATGAAGAATGTAAAATCAAGCAACATTTTTCTTTTTAAAATTTTTGTTAGTTTATAATATATAGTACAAAAACACAAAAGAAAACAGTAGGAAAATAGGGGAGGAAAAAGGGAAGGGAAAAGTATGAAGCAAGGGGAAAAAAAGAAAAGGAGCTGACTTCCAATTTCCTTTGGTGCAGTAGAATAAGATAGTAACATCAAACCTCAGCTTTTACTTTTACTTAATAATAATATTATAAAGTAACTAGCATTTCTACAACAACAAACCTATTAATCAGTAAAACTCAAAATCAAAGTTTCATTTTTTCCCACCTCAAGCACAAAGTCCAGAAACAGTTTTCAAGTAGAAACAAAAGTAATTGTATTTTTTCTATAAATCAAAACAGTCCATTCGACCATCTCTGCTAAATCCATTAACTTTTGCAAATTCATTCATTGTAGGAATCAATGTATCCTTCCATTTTTGTACATAAAGTAATCTTACTGCTATTAATATATACAACATCAAAGTTCAATTTTTTTTTCAAATATTTTTCCATTAAACCCAGAAAAAAAGTTTCTGGTTTTATCTTTATATCCACTTTGAGAATCTTCTATATTAAGATGTGAGTCCTACTCCAATATTTCTTTGCTTTATTATGTCCGCCATAAATGATTAAAGGTCCCTTCTTTACATTTACATTTTCAACATTCATTGAGTGTTATACATTCTTGGCAACTTATCTGGTGTTAAATACTAAGCACCAGTGGCGGTATTCAGCCTGGTTGCACTGGTTCTAGTAAACCGGTAGTGGCGATGAGCGTTTGGCCCCGCCCACATGCTCCTGCCCTATCCTGTCCTATATCCCCCCTTTTTCCTTCCTTTCAGCTGAATCATGCAGATCAGTTGTTTTGCGCACCTCCGCAGTTCCTACTCACCCATGCTGCCTTTGGTAAGTCCAAAATTTGCAGTTTAGAAGCCATGCAGCAGTGCAGTGGGCACACATGCGCACAAAGCATGCGTGCTAAGCATGAAGTGTAGCACCGAACTGGTAGTAAAACTGGTTGCATCCCACCACTGCTAAGAATTCTGTAGGTTCAGAATCCCACAGTTGGAAGGACCCTAACATTCAATTCCACACACATCATTTTGTAAAAAGAGTAGACATGATGGTCTTTCAACAGTTAAAAGAAAGGAAGAAAGAAAAGTAAGCATCCTTGTGAGCAAGGAAGTTGATATATCAATGTCAGAGATGAAAGCACCAATGAAAGTTAAATGTATTCAAGAGTTAGTCATGTTGAAATCATTAGTGCTTAATTTTGAGTTAGTCTACATCAGATTTCATGGTAAGATGAATTTGATATGTTTTTTTTCCCTTTCCTGTTATAACCATAGTATGCTGAAGTCAGAGTATAAATCAGCATAGGACCGTGTTATGGAAAAGCTAGTGGAGTGCAGTTGTTAAATCAACAACTAATCTAATCTTCGTTGTGGTCAATCAGTAGGTGACTTTGGTCCAGTTGCTGTCTCTCAAGCCAATGTATCCATCTCACAGCTTTGTTGTTGCAGGGAAAATGGAACACAAAATGCTATCTAACCACTTAAAAGGAAAGATGGGATGTAACCAAAACAAATAAATAGATATAAACAATAGATGACTCTCAGCATCATGTGACATTGAACTTCAAAATATTATCTCTTGAGGTCCATAATTAAACTCTGTACTTAATTAAAAACATTTGGTAATATAACAATGCCCAATAATTAAAAAAGGAATAATTCAGATTAAGGAAAGCAACAACACCATAATTCTCCACATCAAAGAATCTTTTAGAATCCAGCCCTTTGTACTTTTGTTGAGAGATCCAAAACTTTGTTTTCAGAAGTGATCCCACTAGGATCAAACTTGGGTGTTCTTGTACAACCTCTGCTTCTTTTGTTGAAAATGTCTCTGGCAAATATAACAGTTGATTTCTTTAGGTTGTTGTTATTGTGCTCATTGAGCCAGTGTGTGGGAGGGTGTAAGGGGGAATTTAAAAAGCCAGGGGTGTTTTATGTTCCATCTGTTATTTTTAACCCACTTGTCAATTTCATCTTTCTCATTGTCTGTCGCTGCTTTTCTTTACTGCCACCTCACACTGTATAAACTTTTTAAAAATTCCAGCAAACTCCAACAAAACTCATCTACTGTACTTTTTTTTACATTCCAAGCTCACAATATTATCAGTTCAATGCACTGTTTTCTTGCTCTTCTCCAAAGCTTTTTGCTCAATGCTCTCTTTACAAATAATGGTTCCTCTCCTTGCATAAGAAAAGTGATTTTTTTTTAAAGCATTGTTTGCTTGGGGTGATATGAAAATGTAGTCCTAATGTGACCACGGAAAAGGAATTTACACTTTAACCTTCAGTTTTGTAGTGAACATGTTTCTCCCTTCCTGATAACTATACAAACAGCTTTTGTTTATCATGAAATTTCATGGGTCTATTTTAGAAAAAAAATGGATTACTTTCAGAATAAGCCACTTCCAGCAATATCTTGTTCTCTTAGGACTGGATGGGCTCTTAGAAGTTATTCTGATGACTAAACAGGACAACAAATTTAATTACAAGATGGGAAGGAAATGACTTGCAGATATTTTAATTTTATTCTTAGGATTCCTGCGTCTACTGTGAGTTTGTAGACTACACAAATTTTTGATTTGGAAACTGGATCTGAAGATGATTGTTTGAACCTCTGAAATGAAGCAAGTCTCTGATTAAAAACAAAACCACAATCCAAATTTGAGTGATTAAATTAGATTTGATGTCCTAATCTGAGATTCAAATTGGATAGCTTTTTCACATGCATGAAGTAATCCAGTTCTGACACTTCAGATTAACAGTTTGTATTTAACCAAATTGGCAAGGATTGCATTAACTCACAACTAACTGTCAGGAGCTACATTGTAGATGGTACCAGACAAGTAGTATTTAGAGGCAGGATCAATGAAATAAAATATTTGTAGCTCAGGGTTGAAGTGAGGAATCTTTAGTGCTCTCTGAGTTCAGTTGTTTTCTTGCAGACATCTCAATACCCAAACTAGGTAACATCATCAGTGCATCATTAGACAAGTTCCAAAGTGGCTGATGACTGAATAAATACTGTCTCTCTGACATTCTTGTCCTTAAAATTTTTATGACATTCATCTTGTCTTCCTTTTTCATTCTCTTTCTGGTATCCATATTTCTCCCTTTTTAAAATGTCTCTTCTCTATGAGATGAAGAAGTTCCTTTACATAAGGAAAAGACAGATAAATAAATTGCTGTAGGTCCCTTTTTCTTGCTTGAAGCTTTAACCAGATGAGATATGTGACTTCTCTTGTAGCAGCTACTTTTCAATCTATGCAAAGATAGCTAATGTACCATTTTGAATAACAATACCTAATTACAATAATAAAATCTACGAAGGGTAATGGTGCCATAGTTGTCATATGTTGAAATGGCACAACTTCTTTTTTTTAAGGAGGGAAACATGGATGGTGGAGGAATTCTGGGAGTTGAAGTCCACAGGTCTTAAAGTTGTCAAGTTTGGAGATGCTTGCCATAAGTACAGCTCAATTTTAACTCAGCTTATCCCTCCCTGTTGGTTATGTTAGCTACAGCTGATGGGAGCTAAAATCCAAAACAATCCAGAGTACCTTCACCATTTTCCCTTTCTCATTTAAACATGATTTATAGTACTTACTGGTTTTACATATATATTTCAGGTTGTAATGGAAGAAATGTGTACAATTATATGAAAATTTAAAGAGGCTGGCCAGAAAAACTAGTACAGAGACATCATGTGGGACTTGGGTTTAGAAACCCGGCTTTAGTTTCGTTGACCACAATAATTCCTCAGAAATTTGGGGCCAATTATTTGTACTGTACTGTTGTGGCCTGCCAGTGGCCAGCAGAACTGGCGGCAGACTCAGACAGTGAGGAGGTTGGGGAGGAACATGGGCCAGTCCTGGAGTCTGGTGATAGTGAATGGCCCCTCCCATAGGGAATAAAGAGGAGCGAAAGGGGAGTGGAGTTTGCAGGAGATAATTAGTTCACTTAATTAGTGTAAAGATTTGTTCTTCACACAAGATTCTCTCAGAGACTCTGGGCCAACTAATTTCTTGTACAGCGTAGCATTTGGCAGATATCGGCCTGGCAGTTCTTCAAGCCTGATAAGGTCTGTGGTTGTAAATTCACCCTTGAAAGACTGTTTGCCAGGACCTTGCTGGAAGTGAATGAGAGGAATTCACATTAGCTTAATAAAAAGGGGTTTTAACAGGACAAGGAGTCTGCTTCGTGATATTGGGAAGCCTGGGTCAGAACACGTACAAAATTATTTTTGTAGAAATAAAATTAAGAGAGACCCTCAGTCAACTGTCTTTGAAGCTGTGTGAAGGCCCCTGCTAGTCATGACTGCCACCTGCTCTTTGAACAGGAATTGAGAGTCCTCAAGAATCCCCAAGTTGTGCACTGGGTCTGTTTGAGGCATCACAATCCAATCCAGAACCAAAGATGCCACAGTCCCAGAAATGGAAGTTCCCAATATACCCATGTTGAATAGGAGAGAGGACACCGAACCCCACATAGTAAGGGCGAGTGGGGTGAGGAGGAATTGCTCACACCTCTGCCCAGTCACCATTGACTGGTATCAACTCTGGAGAAAGAAGAGTAATGCAGTGCCATCCGCCTCAGAATACAGTGCCTTTTGCCTCAAAACCCCGGAACTGGCCCAGAAAGATATCATGGTTAATGATATAGAAAGCTACTGTCAGGTTAAGCAGAGCAAGGGTGGTTGCACCTCATCCTGCTCTCCAGAGATCATCTAAAAGTGTGACAAGTGCCATTTCTGTCCTAGATCCAGATAATCAACTTCATCTAGGGTCCTCTGAAGTTGCTGCCTGACCACCTTCTCAGTCAAAAATGGAAGGTTGGATACTGGACAAAAGTGGTCCATTATGGTAGGGTCCAGTGATGGCTTCTTGAGGAGGGGGCAAACCAAGGCTTCCTTAAGAGGCAAAGGAACAACCTCCACCTCAAGGAAGACTTTACCACTACTACAGTTGAGTCATAGGATAACCCCTGGGCCTCTTTAACAGGCCAGGAAGGGCATGGATCTGAAGAGCAGGTGGCTGAGGTCACAGCCATAAAGATTCTCCCCACTTCCTCAGGCCCCATAGATTCAAACAATTTCCAGATAACCATACCAGTCTCCTCCCAGGGCATTTCCCTTAAATCACAACAAGGCTGATGTCCAGATGTCCAGCTATGAGAGAATTCAAATGACTTTGTTGTTTAAGTGTCTCCAACCACCCAACACAAAGGTTGTAAAATTTAAGGAGAAGGGTAAGCTAAGCATCTAAGCAGGCAGAAGATAAATGCTATTTAATGAACATCAAAGGTGAGCCAGGGGTACAGCAAAAGACACTGTGCACCAGAAACTAAATCCCAGGGTGGAAATCTTTTATAAATTCATCATTCTTGTAATTTTACTCTAAAACGGAAGTATCAAATGGTTGCAATAAATCATGCTCTCAGCCAAGACAAGATCGGTGGTATCACTGTTCCTTTCCTTTCCTTTCCTTTCCTTTCCTTTCCTTTCCTTTCCTTTCCTTTCCTTTCCTTTCCTTTCCTTTTTCCCTTCCCTTCCTCCCCTTCCCTTCCCTTCTCCAGAGACTACTGCTAGGTGGGAACTTTTGAATGAATGTAGTGTGATACTGATCACATTTGTGAGGTATTCAAGAAGCAGATAAGTCCTGTCACCACAGAAAAAAAAACAAATGGAGTTTGTGTTTACACCCTGAACCCATGCTGCAATTAAAAGAGAGGTAAGAAAGTCTCTTTTCTTCTCCTTCTTCGTCTTCCTCTCTCCTTCACGCACACCTACAGAGGCATGCCAAACTGCAGCCACACAACTGCCCTGTAAAAATAGCCTCTTCCCCTCAGAGAATCACAACCAACCACATGTCTCGCCTCCTGCCCCCTCCCCCAGCTGAAAGCAAAGAAGGAGGTGGAAAAAATCCTGCAAAACTGGTTCCATGGCTTTCAAACTCTGGCGTGAGCAGAGAGAGACACAGTACTGCTAGACAGGGCACTGGCCAGATAGACTCTGATGTGAAATTGTCTTAACAGTGGGGAAAAAAACCTGGAATAATGCTGCAACATATATCAATCAGCATCATTATTGCCATTATGCATAAAGCACAGTCTAGGTTGGCCCAGGAGCAGTTTAGTCTAGCCAGGTTTGGAAAGATGAAAAAGCTTAATGAACACAATATATGGTATATTGTATATTGATAAGGACGGTTATGCAGATTTCAGGGATCCTTTTTTCAAAGCAACAAGTAAAAAATAGGCTTTATGTTTCAGTGAAAGTGCAAACGCCGTTCCTTGCAGCTTATAAGCCAACATGTAGACCTCATCAGTTTTAAAAATGGAGAGAAAATGCATTTTCTCAGAGCAGTGGCATCATCGTGGGAGGTGTGTATGTTTATTCAAAAGAGTCAAGATGGTAGCCATGACAGCCTGATTGAAGCCCTACCCTTTTTTTACATGTCACACATACATTGCAGATTTTAAAAAAAGGGTGGGTTAAAAAAAGAGGTGGGGCTTTAATTGTGTACTTACAGTTGTGCTGGTGATAGTTTTGGGCCTCCTGTGTGACACTCTTGCAGATACAGGTTGTCCTCGACTTACAAACACAACTGAGCCCAAAATTTCTGTTGTTGGTGAATCACTGCAGTTGTTAAGTTAGCAACCTAGGTGTTAAGTAAATCTGTCTTCCTCATTGACTTTGCTCACCAGAAAGTCGCAAATGGTGATCCCATGACCCTGGAACACAGCAAAGATATAAATATGAACAGTTGCCAAGCATCTGAATTTTGATCACATGACCATGGGGATGCTGCAAAGGTTGTAACTATGAAAAACGGTCATAAGTTACATTTCTCAGAACTGTTGTAACTGTGAACAGTCAGTAAATGAACTGTTGTAAGTCCAGGACTTCCTCTACTGTAGAACAACTTGGCCTCATTGCTCAAACCCCTCTTTGACAGAATAACCAGAGTTGGAAGGGACCTTGCAGGTCTTCTAATCCAACCTCCTGCTCAGGCAGGGGACCCTATACCATTTCAGGCAAATGGTTGTCCAGTCTCTTCTTAAAAACCTCCAGTGTTGGAGCACCCACAACTTTTGAAGGCAAGCCATTCCACTGATGAATTATTCTGTCACGAAATTTCTCCTGTATTTCTAGGTTGGTTCTGTTCTTGATTAGTTTTCATCTACTGCTTCTTGTCCTGACTTCAGGTGCCATGGAGAATAGGTTGACCTCTCTTCTTCATGGCAGCCCCTTGGATATTTGAACACTGCTAACGTGTCACCCCCTAGTCTTCCTTTTCATTAAACGAGGCATATCCAATTCCTGTAACTATTCTTCATATGTTTTAGACTTCTGTCTCTTAATAATTTTTCTTGCTCTTCTCTGCAACTTCTCTGTTCTTCTCTTCTCTGTCTAGAATCTAAGTGCCTGGATTGTAAAGCTAACTCCAGAAATTCTTTGATTAAGTGAAATTCTGGAGATTTCTTTTCCAGGCTACAGTATCTCCACTTCATTTCTCAGACTGAAGTTCTTCCTTCTGTTTGAACCTTGGGTTGAAATTCTAAAAAGGAAAATTCCCATCAATTGTTGCCTTGTATCAAACTCACCCTAGTCTTGATTCACAGTGAGATCATTTTAGGGCTCACTAGGATAATGCATATAAAACATTTGTTTTATACAAATTTCTTCCACCTGAAATGTGGATGGTCTTAGAGGCGACTAACTTCTTTAACTACTAACCCTTTATCCATCTGATTCAGGTTCCTCATAGCATCTGTACTCCTCATTTGTGTTCAACCTGTGGTCCAAGAGTTGCATGTGGTCAGGGACCCCAATATGCCCCCCAAAAGGTCATAAACTTCTAACATTATTATGTGATTTATATACTGCATTTTTTGGACTATAAGATGCACCAAACGCACCTAGGTTTAGAGAAAAAAAATACTTTTGGGCCTCTGTGCATCACATTTTCGGCCTCCCCAGCCCCCAGAAGCTCTCTGCTGGCCAAAAATGGGCCCGTTTTTGGCCTCCCAAACCCTTCACGTGTCCTGTTTTTGCTTTCCCCTGCAACC
>JANHFJ010004732.1:24511-34577 GCA_032468195.1 Cerberus rynchops | reverse complement strand
GTTCCCTACCCCTGCCGTAAATGTTTAAACTGTTATTTTGCCTCCTCCCACTTCTGAGAGCAGAACTGTTTCTCAGCAACGTATCTTTCAGCTGTCCCAAATTGTAGCAGCAGCACAGGACTGCCCTGGAGCTGCAAAGCTGAACTGGGAATCTCCTGATTTACAGGCTGAATCAATTTCCTGATGGGCTTGCCAGCTTCTCACATTTTTCAAAGCTCCTTCACTCCTTCTGGATGGGGAGACCTATCTCCCACCAGAGACAGTAGCTTTTCCTGTCCTACATTATTGTGCAAGTAAAAGTTAATTTTTGGGGAGGGGTGTCCTTTTCTGACAGGGAGAGTAGTTGGTTCTGACAGAGGGATTAATTTTCCTACCCTGCATGTGGGGACTTGCCATTAAACATTCGTGTTATGGGGACTTATACATATTGAGCCATGGTGTGAAGTAGGAAATATAAATTCTATCCTGTTTTGGGGGGTGTCAAAATTCCCATCTACCAGGCACAAATCCCACTTAATTATTTTGCCTACAAACTCAGCTGAAAGGTTTTTTTAAATGAATATTCCTACACAAAAGTACGTATGTTACATTTCTCTTTATACTTTTCCTCATCTCAGTCACTTCTACTTAACTGTGCTTCCGCAGTAAATGGAAATGCTTGTCTATGCATATTTCTGAGAATTATTGCCTGTTTCGCAAAATATTGAAAAATATATATGTTACCATGCACCGTGTTTCAAATTTTCCTATATGTTTGAGAAGCCACAAATCAGCCTCACATTTTGTATGCGGAATTGCACACCATTCTAGTTCACCTGTCTTTCTGATCCCCCTTTCCAAACTCTTATTGCTATGATTACAGTAGATTACATACTATACTAATATGTGCTGCTATCATCTTAGCTCAAAGGAAACGAGAAAAGGTTCTTTGTTGCAGTTTTACTCAAGATTGCTGGGCTGTTGGCATTTAACTTTTGAGGAAAGAGATTGAGGAGGAGGAAGGGTGGGATCTGGAACAATGTGGCTTTTTACAGAGTGGAGCATTTGATGAACACAACAAGGAGACATTGAAGAAGTACTGCAAATATGTGTGGCCCAGCTAATTGCTTTCTCTGACTGTACAATAATTCTAGGGTGTTAGCATATCATGTGGTTTATTGGCCCGGCAGCTGATTGAAATGAAACACAGATCCTAAGATTTGGTCTCCCCAGGCTTCAAAATTCAAACAGATGATAAGCAGCAAGCCAAAAGGATTTGCATGGTCATCAATGGGCAGATATTCCCATAATTTTGTGCATGCAGTTGGGCTGCCATGAACCACTCAGTAGCCGAACGACGTGTGAGGTTTCAGCCACAAGAGAAAGAGATCTTAATAAGGCACAATAATAGTTTAAAAGATGAGTGATAGGCAGCCCCCACTTGCCCACAGCCAGTCTTTGTTGCTGTGTTTTCGTGCCCCCGCAAATCACACCGCCCAACCTTTGGCAGCAAAGTTTTAAGAAACAATGGTGTTCTTTTCTGCTGTTTTCTCATAGGAAAGGGGGAGGGGAAAGGGGACTTTAAGTTTCATTGGAAGCCCATCACAATATCCCTTGGACTCTCAGACCCACTAAATTTGGGGATATAACCACATCTCTGCCTCGGTTGAAGAGAAAAAGGTTGCATTCTTGGTCTTCCTATATACCTAGAATCCCTTTTGCACTGCTAAATTAAGCATTTGACTGGGGAACACTGGAAAGCATTCTGGTCCTAAGTATAAATGCCCTCAATAAGGCAGAACTGAGTTTTGGCTGCACCAGGGGTGTCAAAAACTTGATTTCATTGAAGACCTCATCAGGGTTGGGTTTGACCTCGGGGCCCCAGGGTGAGCATAGCCAGATCAATGTCACTTGTGTCAGGGGCGTCTGTGGCAGCCCGGGTGCTGTGCCAGCGAAAATGGAGCTTGGGAGGGCCAGACGTGGCCTTCTCGAGCTGTTTTGCTGGCAGAGGCAACGCGGACTGGTCCTTCACTATTTCCAAGGTAGCCCCACAGACAAGAACTAAGCACTCTGTGGGCCAGATCCAGCCTGTGGGCCTTGAGTTTGATATCCCAGGGCTACACTATACAGTACTACCTATGCCCTCAGGCTTAAGTACATACCCTAAAATGCTTTTTTATGAACTAAAAGCATGAGCTTCATAGGATCATTCCCATGTGCTACTGAATCTTGATTTCTGGATGAAATATGTTGGGTTGAAGGAGTTGCCCTCATGGGCTATTGGTTGCAAATAATTTTTTTACCCTCAAATCTGAAATCCTGAACATTTCTAGAAATTAGATCTTCAATACAAGCTGCATTGGTCATCCTAGGACTGCAATTGCCATCCTCTTAAGCAAAGGAATCTGATAAATGTAATACATGTAGTTCGTGACTTATGATAAGATATCTTAGTGACTGTTTGAAGTTGCGAAAAGGGAATTACAACCTGGTTCTTTTTAAAGAAAAACAAAGGGAAAAAAATGCCACAGAGCTGAGCATGTGTCATTTCAACCTCACTAGAATAATTTCATCCTCATAATTGCAGAAATAAAATTAGTTTGCTTGCCCTGCCATAACGCTAAGCATATTTACTTTGGCACAAGCATTGCTTTATTGCAGAACAGGGAAATCAAGTTTAAAAGTAATAAGTCAACTTTATGCATACCTGTCTCTAGTGGCAAAATATGCCTTGATTCTACTTTAATTATAAGAAAGAAATGATGCTATATTGACTAACATCAGCTTGGTGGTCCCTGATGTATCCATGATGGCTTCGTTGCCAATCTGGTGTTCTCCTGATGTGTGGATGTCAACTCCAAGCTTTCCCAGTGAGCGAGATCGTGAAATGTAGATTTGATATTGTAACAAGGATTGATCAGCTGAAAGCCTCCAAACCATATGTAGCCTTTGAATGTATTGGGTGCTATTCCAGAGCATCTGCAACATTTGTCACTAAATGTTTCATGTGACACAAGGAAAAAAATTGCATTTTTAACAGTAGAAAAGGAGGAATTTTATTAAAGACACAATTTTCCCCTGCCCATAAACTTTTCTCCACCTAATTATTGGGAGGGCAAAGGTGTTGGACAGTTACCGTGATGATTTCCAGTTTAGTTTGCATTTAACATACATCTCTGGTCAATTTTTATATCTGGTACAATTTCCACTCAGTTCAGCTAGCAAAAACACAGTCTGATGTTTAGTTATTAAATATGATCAAACTTTAAACAACTGGGAAAAATGAAAAACAAGCAGATAAAAAATGGAGAACAAGAAGGAAGAGCTAAAAGGAGAGTTATTTAATAATAACAAACTATTTTATCTATACCTACAAACTTAAAAACTATAGAGTTTTGTAGAACTACTCTAAATAACATTGTGGATAATTAACCCTATTGGTTATACCGGACTTAGCCTTTTTTTTTTACCCTAACGGCAGCCAAATAGATTTGGAAATGAAGACACCAGGTGATCCCTCTATTTGAACCATGAAAGACACAATTTGATGGGCGGAGATGATTGTCCAACATATGGGACAAACTTTGAAAGGCTATGACATTACTGTATGTCAGCTCTGGGAAAAGACTGGCTAAAAACAAAGGGACAGATGTGGAGAAATTATGCCCAGAGCTGACTCTAGGGAATCAACGGGAGATTTTCAGCAGCTGTTTTGCTACAGTGGTGTTTCGCAATCTTAGCAACTTGAACATGTCTGGACTGCAACTTCCAGAATTCCCAACAATGGAACTTGCTTAGCTAGAAAATTGTGGGTGCCGAAGATGACATATTTGAGGTTGCCCAGGTTAGAAAGTATCAGGGTAGATTAGTGCTTCTCCATTTTAACAGCTTTAAGATGTGTGGATTTCAATTCAAGTTCTGGGAATAGAAGTCCATCTATTTTAGAGTTGGTAAGATTGAAAACCACTGTGTTACGAGTGTTGCACTTTGTATGCAAACCAAAATCTGTGTGCTGAGTTCAGGAGATGAGTGTAATAAAGCCAGGTTCATGTTCTGAAGATTCTGGGGGCATCAGGGTTGGATTAGACAGAAAATTCCTGGTGTTTTTTTTTTAGGGCTCTGAAAGAAAACTGGAAAATGGTGGAAATTAACTGTGGAAAACAAAGGAACTTTAAGCCGTGAGGATACAGCTTGGGGAATGTTGGTGCTAAATGGAAGCCAATGGCTACTAGTGATTTCTGTTGGGCCTCTTTTCAATGTATGTGCTCTGTTTTGCCAAGATTGGAAGGAGAAGGATGGCAATGTCTATCTGGAATCCAGGAAGCCAAATTATATTACTTATTACGTAGCAGGCAACTGATGGTGCTTCTTTTATATTTTGGCAGCAGGGATACAATTTCCTGTTTCATTCTAGGATCAGCATCCCTAGGTTAAGGGGACCCTTAAATCTTCCCTTTAGTCCTCCAGACTCTCAGACGACAATGGCGATGTTTATCTTACTCTTCTTAATCTCTTTAATTGGCTTGAGATGGGGAATGCTTGCAAATGGATGTCAGAGGAAGTCTTACCATATGTATCCATGCAAAGCTATCCTGGTTAGGCTGAGCTCCTTTGTAAGTTTTAGTCTAAGATAACATTGAACAGAGTCAACTATACACTAGGGAAAATATGTTTCCTTGATGCAGGAATTTTTTTTGGGAGGGGATGGGAAAGTAGTTGCTCATTTAAACAATCTACCATCTGAGAATCACTTTCTCTTGGAGGAGGTTGTTCTTAGAGTTATGTCTGTGCAGGCACGGCAGAGCTTTCCCTCATTAGTGCCCAGTGCAGGAAAAGAGTTTGTCCTGATTGGCTGGCAACTGACAGCTCCCAATAAAAGGGAACTGCTGGCTACCAGCCCTCACCTTGTTTCTGAGCTAACCGAATAAAGAGGTTCAGAGGAAGAGCTTTCTGTGACCCATCTAACACTGGTGATGAAGGCGGGATCCCAGGAAGGATGCTGATTGCCAGCGAACCACAATGACCAGACAGACCAAGCGCTGTGACTTGGGGAAATGGATGGGCTAGCACACCGCCATGGCATCATTTTCCACATTGAAGCCATTTAACCCGGCCACAGAGAATTGGGACTCACAGATAGGTTCGAGTGCTTCCTGGATGCAAATGATCACACGGATGCCACGGACAACAAGAAAAGATCCCTTTTCCTAAGCATCTGTGGATTGGGAATTTTTGAAACCGCTCACCATGACTTCCAGATGAAACCGAGAAGAGTGTGTTTTGTGCTTAAGCCCAAGATTGACGAACAACTGGACAAATTAATAGAGCAGGGCATACTGGAACCGGTAGACCATGCCCGATGGGAAACACCCATCATCACTCCCATCAAAGTGGATGGATCGGTGAGAATATGTGCTGACTACAAATGTACGATCAACAAGGCACTCCAACAGAAGCATACCCAGTTCCAGTTGTGCAACACCTGTCCATTCACTGGGCCGGGGAAGTATCTTCGTGAAACTAGACCTGGCCCAGGCCTACCAACAACTTCCTGTGGACAACGAGACAGCGGATGCCCAAACAATTATTATACATCGAGGGGCTTTCCGTTGCCGCTGACTGCAATTTGGGCTCAGCGTAGCCCCAGGACTTTTCCAGAGCATCATGGAGTGACTGCTGCAAGGCATCCTGGGGGTCCTGCCTTATTTTGATGATGTCCTCATAGCTGCAAGCAACAGGTAAGTCGTAAACCACCACCTGCAGGAAGTCCTACAATGCTTCAGAGAAGCTGGCTTGAGAGTCAAGCAGAGTAAGTGCCACATCAGAGTCAGGGAGGTGGAATTCCTGGGTTACTGGATTGATGGAGCAGGACTACACCCAACAACGGCCAAGGTTAAGGCCATACGGGAAGCCCCTACTCTAAGGAACCAGATGGAATTGCAGGTGTTCCTCTAATGTGGCTCTTACCGTACTAAGACTGTTGGTCTAACCACCTGGAATTTATCAAGCTAGCCTTCGAGCAAGCAAGGAACTCAACAATTGTTGCTTAAAGGTATTCTTGCTTAAGAAATAGTAAACATTCATACTAAAGATGAAGATAAATGTTGGCCTCTCTGGAACCTATTCTACCACAGATGAATGGTGCTGAGAATGGAACTTTCAAGCGGTTTATATCTCTAACCAGCTATTTTTCTTTCCTGTTAGGAATTAGGGCTGGAATTGATAACAGAACCCATCAATTTTGAATATCTAACTTTTGTCCTTTTCATTCAAATCCATGAAATCAATTTTATTGTAAATCACATCCACTCAAGAACAAATTATTAAAAACAAAAAAATCAAAGAGATCTACATCAGTACTTTTTGGCAAAAAGCAAGATGATTTTATTTGAACTCATCTTTTGTTTGCCTTTATTCTCTATCCCTGTCTCTCTACTGAAATCATCTTAAAAGGAAAGTCTTTAGTCAGCTGTCAAACAAAGAGAAAAACTATTCCCGAAAAATTAGATGACTATTATTCATTTCCAGCAACAATTTCTCCAAGATCCTTCATGTTAATTCATATATGAAGATGTGCCATAAAGACTTCCCATTATGCCTCAAGGACTCAAAAGACTGCATGGAAATAACACTGAATAGTAGCAATAATAACAATCAAGCCTTTGAGTCAATCTCTCATTTTTGTTTCTTCCAAAATTTTAAGCTGGATAATGGTCACCCTTTGCAAAAGAAGAATATCTACTGACATTTATTAAAGAAAAAAAAAATAAAACCGTGGATGCATTTTAACGAGGGATATAAATAGCATCTAGCAATCTATTCTCCCTTAAAGGCTGAAGTACAGCTAATTATTTACACACAGACACACACACAGATGAACTCTGAGTCTTTTGCTAGAAATAGCCCTTTGGGAATTAGAGTTATTTCTCTATAACAGATGTGGAGATTAAAGTTCATTGGAATAGTGTTCCCATAGCAAGCTCAGCATATATTATTCTTAAGGAGACCAAGAACAGTCCTACAAGAGACTGTGCAACAGCAAATTTCATTATTCAGAGGAAATCAAAGGATGCAAGCAAGGGAGAATTAACTCTTTCAGAGCGTGACGATTTCCCACTTTTGTCTTTTTTTTGCTCCTAAGGTCTGCTGTATATATTTTTCACTCGACACAAAAATGGAAGATACTCAGAGCAGCAACTCAACATATTAGGGTCTGCTCATCCTTTTTCCTAATCAAAGGTAAAAAAAAAAGTTTTAAACAGATGTTCTTTATAAAATCACCCATTTGATGGGGCTTAAAGCTTGACTTTCTAGAAGTGGCTCCTGGGAACTGATCTTAAATTAAGCAGTGTCATTTTGAATCCTTCCTGTGGACAGTTTCCATTAATCCTCCCTTCCCCAACATTTTATGACTTTGTATGTATACAACTTCATGAAGTTTCTAAAGTGGATCTCCAACCCTACAGAGACAGATGCATGGATGAAGTTTTAACACATGATCTTTGTCTCAGATGTAGCCTACTTTATCTGGCAAGAAAACAAATGACCAGAATAGGATGGATAGAAATTATTACCGTAAAGCTCTTTTTCTCATGTTGAGATATAATGTCAGTCTGCTTTTCCAAGGAATAAATAATAATACCAAAGAAATGTGTAGAAATATGTTATTTGAAAGTTGACTCAAATGCTTTTAAAGATTGAAGATGGGAAGGAGGGAGAAAACAGGACGATTAAGAGTTGGTTCAGTCCTGATTCAATTGGGAGAATTTATATATGAGCCACATAATAATTTATCAGACAATTTGAGCTGTAAAGGAGTTGGGGGAGGTAAGTAGGTCTGAAACTATTGCAGGTGACATGAAACATGTATGAAATAATCCTGTGCAGGATAATCCTGATTCCTAATTAATTTTATTTGCACTCATTTTTAGGACATTGTTAATGACATTTATAACAAGATGAGCAAACAACTAGGTTTTAAAGAAGCAAGGATAGGAATAATTAATTCAATGTGGTTATATCACAGATATGTGTGACTACCCTTCACCATCAGAATCAGAATAGAGCTGGAAGGGACTTTGGAGGTCTTTTAGTTCAGAACCTCTGCTCAAGCAGGAGGTCCTATACTATTTCAGACAAGTGACTGTTCAGTCTCTTCTTAAAAACCTCCAGTGATGGAGCACCCACAATGACTGAAGGCAAGCTGTTCCACTAGTTAATTGTCTTCACCGTTAGGAAGTTTCTCCCCAATTCCAGGTTGCTTCTCTCCTTGATTAGTTTCCATCCATTGTTTCTTGTCCTACCCTCTGGTGCTTTGGTCTTTTAATATAGACTTGAGAATTGGGCTGAGTCCTCCCATTGGCCCCTCAACTTCTCTTGTCTGAACTAAAGATTGCTGGGGCTGTGCCAAACCTCTGGAGGAACTGCTCAGAGCAAGAGGCGCTTCAGAAGTCACCACAATATAGCTGAGACAGTGGAAAGAGTGCAGAGAAAAGCAACAAAGATGATTAGAGGCCTGGAGGCTAAAACAAATGAAGAACGATTCGGGTATGTCTAGTCTAATGAAAAGTACTAAGGGAGAGACGATAGCAATGTTCCACTGTTTGAGGGGCTGCCTCATAGAGAAGAGGGGGGAAACTATTTTCCAAAGCACCAGAAGGCAAGACAAGAATCAATGGATAGAAACTAATCAAGGAGAGAAGCAATTTAGAACTAAGGAGAAATTTCCTAACGGTGAGATCAAACAGTGGAATAGCTTTCCCTCAGATGTTGTAATGATAAGTTTTTTTGTGAGTGGTCATACAGGATGTAGTTCTTACCAAAGATGGCAGGAGAAAGATGGGGCTATGGCGAAGAGATTTGATGGGTTAGGGTTAGGGAAAAATCTTTGCTTGCATCCTCATACACAGGGTGGATCAGTGGTAGAATTCAATTTTTTTATTACTGGTTCTTGTGGGTGTGGCTTGGTGGGCGTGGCTGGGTGGGCAGTTTCTGTAAGCAGGGCAATAAAGATTAGGCTAGAAACAATACCAGAATGTTTCTTTCCTGCCTTCCTTATAGGATTAACCCTGGAAAGTGGGGGAAAAAAAAGGAGATTTCTTCTAACAACTGGTTCTCCCAACTGCTTAGGAAATTTACTACTGGTTCTAGCAAACCTGCTAGAACTGGCTGAATTTCACCTCTGCTCCAAGCACATGAAACCTTTCCTTGCATCCTCAAATAATGTTCAAGGCAGAAAGATGCTGACTATTAGCATTCCTACAACAGTGGATTTCTAACTGCTTTTGCAAACATCCATGAAATGAAGTTTGTGTAGTTTATGTCTGGGTCCCTATGCGGCCACCTGAAAATGGGCTTGCGATCCATCTCTTGAATTCAAAGAGGCAGGAGAACTAGTCAACTGTCTGTGCCCAAAGACGAAAGAGAAATCAATTAATCGGCTGGCCTTCCGAAGCTGTGGGTGTGCCAACACTGATGGTTTTTAAGAAGAGATTGGACATTTGTTTGAAATGGTATAGGATCTCCTGCTTGAGCAGTGGGTTGGATTAGAAGACCTTCAAGGTCCCTTCCAACTCTGTTATTCTGTTACTGGTTAGTGCAAATGACCTCTTAGAATTCTGTTTTCTTCTTTAATGTTGAAGGATGCTTCACATTAAAGTCACAAGTCACCAGAAGCTTAGCAACTTCATGGACACATCAAAGGGAGTTTTCTTGGCAACAGCATGGAAATGGTGGCATTGCCCTCTTTTGAAACTTAGAATAAATGATATGTCCCTGGTGCAGGCCCAGAAGATATTTGAATGGAAATCTACTAGAAAATATCAGGAATGTCAGATAGACCGAGAGATCGAAAAATACCCTAGAAATTGGCAATGGCAAACCACTTCTTGAAGATCAACTTGAAAAAAGCTTCTTGACTTGACTTGACTTGACCTGACCATACCTTTACAAGCAATGAAAATTAGGGGGCTATTTCAGACATTGGGGGGGGGGTAGACCTTCTAATGTCTTTCTTCAGCTTACTATCAACTACTGCTATAGCATAGCCCAGTGGTGGCAAACCTTTTACTTACTGAGTGGCGAAAAG
>JANHFJ010004732.1:0-10326 GCA_032468195.1 Cerberus rynchops | reverse complement strand
GGCCCTGGCTACTGTGAGGGCTACTATGTTACACATCAACACCACTAAGCCAGGTTAGCCTCACAGTAGCCAGGGCCAGAGTTTCAGTGAAGCAGGCAAACCAGGAAACCCCCACAAAACAGATCATAGCAAATTACAGCTCACAGCTTAACCTCGGACTGCTGACCCTAGTTGCTGTGTGGCTAATCTTGCTAACTTGACTATTTGCAGCCAGAGGCTTCTGAAGGTGTGTGGGAGAGCTTTGCTCAAGGACTGGTAGTGATTGTGGGAACAGTTTGGGGGCACAGTTGCAGCAATAAAGGGACATTGGATTGGTTCTCTGGCTGTGTTGCTTTCGTGCCATGCCCTGGGTCATCACACTTGGAAACTGACTCATGTTTATGATGGTTGCAGTGTCCCAGGGTCATGTGATCACATTTTGCTACTTTCTGTCAATGGGGAAGCCAGATTCACTCTACAACCCATGTTACTAACTTAACAAGTGTAGCGATTAACTTAACAACTGTGGCAAAAAAACAACTGTGGTAAAATGGGGCAAAACTCACTTAACAAATGTCTTGCTTAGCAATGGAAATGTTTGGCTGAACTGTGATCGTAAGTTGAGGACTATCTGTATGTTCTATGTGCAAAAGTGATGGACCTGATAGTGACAGCTCTCACTGCAATCAGTGGCAGCAGATGACACCAAAATGATGATGCAGTTTGGTGTCATCAACAAACACTGCCATTGTGGTCTTGTGTCTCTTGTTATAACATAAATCCTTCCATTATGGTCTTGTGTTCCAACATCTAATAAGATATGTCTATAAAGGTTTCCTGGGAACAATTCACACTAATCAGTCTTCTTGACACTGAACGTACCTTGCCTCCAGGAAAAGAAGAGTAGAATAATGGCAGAAAAAGTTGCTCAAGGATCAGAGGGCACAGATAAACCTCCAAATGGCCTCAACAACTCTCAGAAAGAATGCCAACGACCAGATGACTGCAAGGAATATAAATCCTTCCATCCTCCACCATTCAGTAAGAACTGAAGAAGCTTCTTGGATGAGAAGCAAACAGCTGTCAAGCAAAAACAAAGTCCAGTTGCCTTTTGAAAAAGCACCTTTGGGATAACCATGATCCGGATGACCGAGAATCTCCATGGACATCAAGAATCAGAAGGTAGGGGGTACCCCAGCATCAGCCAGAAGCACCCAGTAAATATTTCTTTGATTACATTCTCCTTTGATTACTTTGTTTCCTATGTGATGGGTGATAAGACACAAATGAATTTTATGCACTTTGAAGCTATTGTTGGACAGTGGAGAAATAAGGAGAAAACAGTAATTAATACTGCTAGACTGACAATAGAAGAGAATATATGTACCTAATAGCTGGACTGTGACATTCATGGTGCTCTCTGAGCTTGGTTGTTCGCTTGAAGATATTTTATTACCTAACTCAGTAACATCATCAGTTCATGTGGGGTTTGCTGCCCATTTATAGAGTTAATCTGTGATCTTGCTTATGGGCTGCGGTTGAGATGATAGTATCATGGGATCAAGGGAGAAATTCATGCTGCCAGGGCATTATTGCATTAAGGGTAAGCAGGGGGAAATTATCAGGCCCTTGCCTAAATAAGGCACTTGGGATGTAGACTGGCTTTATTGACAACTTAAATGTAATGAATTAGGCAACAATGATTACCTAATTCATACAACTCTAGGACAGTATCTGCAAGCAATATTATTGTTTCTGGGTTTCAACAAGAAAATATACCACAAGCTGGCTTAGAATAAAAGAAAAATAAAAGTCAGCTGTTGGCTGACATAAAGGTTTCCAGTTCTAAGCTAAAATGTTCAGGGAGATCTTTTTTCCCCCCTCCTTCGGGACCAACTGATCCACTAAATGTAATCACTGTTCTTTAATTCGTTCAACGATATGGTTAATTAAACCATTTTCACTTCTTCAGTTTAGTATTTTCACTTCTGGTTTATGAGGTTACCACTTACAGTGATGGAGAATGTATCATTCTATGGTGCAGTTTTCAAACAGGAACTTCTGAGGTCTAATTTTTGCTGTTAGGAAACACATGCACTTAATTAACATCCTGCAAAAATTTAAGAGAAGCAGAACAATTTGGGAAGGAATGTATTGCCACTGAAATTTCAGCTAAAATAAACCTGGAAGATAAAACAGTGAAAGGTATTTTGGAGGAAAACAATTGCCCTGAAAAATACATATGGAATGTCTTTGATTGTGGGCCTATTTTAGATATTTCAAAATTAACAAACCTACTTAACCTGAAGGAACAAGGTTTGAATTGATTTCACAATATTGATTTCAGAATTAGGTTGTTTTCAGCAAAGAAACAAATTCATTCAGCTTATCGTGATGCTCCCAGTGAACCTCAGCGGACTACATATATTGTACCTCTTCCTAAAAATGTTTTTTACATTATTCTGTTTAATAATTAGGAACTATACAGTACATGAATTAAGTTGTAACTAATTAATTTAATAAAGCTAAAATCTAGCCTTTCTTCCCTTATTACAAATGAACGATCATTTCAACAAGTGGGGCTACTGGGGTATGTATTTGTGCTGTATTCCTATAACAGACCTGAAAAAATGAGTTAGTATGAAAAAGATTATCAGTTCTTTATACACCATGAAAGGATGATTAGTACAGTAAGGCAAATAAGGAAAGAGAAAATGAAGAATGGCAAGGGATCAATATACAGGAGTAGAATGGATGTTACATGAGAAGGAACTTAGTTAGAAATGTTGCAGATCTATCAGAATTGCACAATATGTAGAAGAAAAGCAAATGTAGGGAGGAATCAGTTATAATCTACTCCACTACTCTCAATATTGTTACAGCCTTGACCTCTTTTAAGCTGAGGAACTGTTATCTGTTGATGCACTAATGTGAACACACCCTTCACCAGAAAAGGATATAAAGCAAGTCACAACTCTTAGAGGTTCCACGTGAACCCCAGGAACCTTTTTTAGATAATTAGATCAAAAGTCCAGCAACTTGTGTCCAAAAATAACTAGAAATGGATCTCCTTAGGAAATCTAAAGACAAAGCATAAAAACTGTAAGTATTTTTCCCTGGTTGTTTTCCAGCAATTGGCATCTGGAGTCATCTTGCCACTAACCTAGGGTTCTATTTGTTTATTATGTCAAATTAGTATAATGGTTCATTCTTCCTAAATTTGGCTTACTCTCCTCTAAGGATATAAGAATCAATGGTTCATTACCCCATCTTGTGGCAAGTTCAACTCTCAGAATTTATAGCAATGTTCACAGGTTCTATGATGTTATCTGGCTACCTAATACAAATTTGGAATAATTAGTGTGCATATCAGTTGGGTAGGGTGAGGAAGTAAGTTACATCACCATATATAATTTTACTCTTGCATTGAATCATCTCCAAACTGGCAATAAAATAGGCAATGATATTCAATGCAAGGGTAAAATTATATATGGTAACTTTCTTCCCCACTTCTACCCAATTTGTTTCAGAGCAATTTACCAACTTTAATCCATAACATTTGACAGCCATCCTATTTATCTCCAATTTTAGATAGCCTTTTTAAAACTAAGGTTCTTTGTTCTTCCACTCTGTGTCAATTTACTATGAAAATAATTTATTATTCCTGTTCATACTTCTTATCAGTTAAGATTTCTGTAACTACAGCCAGCTCTTAACTATGCCAGGTGTAGGAGATGACTAGACTAACAAAGGAGGGGTCAAATATGTCATCAGTCATGAGTGATGAGTCCCTGTGCCAACAAGAGATCTAAGTCCAGGGACCTTGAATGCCTTCTTAATTCCTGCTCATTTCCATTGACCGCTAGTAGTTCTTGTAGAGAATTTAGGCAATACATCTTTTTACTCATTTGAACTGCCTAAATCTCCTGATTTCCCCTGTGCCTGATAGCAGTACCATTACATTTAAAAGAAGTTTTTCATGGAAGATTGTGTCAGAGACTAATATCTGTGTATATCTATACCAAAGATCCAAAATAATACTGATTTTATCTTTCATATAATAATAGTGGACAATTTTCTTGGGAGAAATCAAATTAATGTCCTTTTCAAAAATGATTTTCAGATCCATTTGGTTGAAATAATATTGGCAAAAAATGCACTCTTTCTCTAAAAAGTTGGTGAATAATCACTTTATAAACCCAATTAATAACTTTACAAACACAGCTCATTAAAACAGACAGAAGAGCAAAAGAAAGAATCAACGATCTAATCACACTATTAATAAATTATAATAACAATAAAGGGACTGAGCTTGAGTTTGAAACTAAAGCAGCTGGAAAGATTAATCAGCAAGTAATTTTAGGGCTGGAAATGAGAAATGGAAACTAAGATTTGGTACTTCATATAATATTTTTTAATACTGGTGGGAGAGAAAAGGTTTCTGGTACATTTCTATATCCTCATTAAGGATATTTCTGGAAATTGTCTTCCAGGAAGAGAAAGCCTATCCAACAGTCCCAAACAATGCAATGAAGCAGAAAATTGTGGAAGCAAAGTACTTTACAGATCTGCCAGCACTCTCAAAAGGACATTTTCAGGTTGACTGTATCTCCTGAATTACCAGTTAAACTAAGAAATAGAATGACTGAGAAGGGAAACATGAGCCAGTCAACAGCAGCTGCAGCCCCAAAGACTGTAGAAGAACATAAGAACCAAACTAATAACTTTATATCCTTTAAATCACAAACCAATTGCCCCTACTCCAATCTCAGATAATGATGTTTCAGTTCAGCTCTGTAAAGATTAGTGGAAAGAAATGTGAACATACCTTAATATGTAAAAGACATAGTCCCACATTTTGGGGAATGGAACTGTTTGAAAATGGCATTTTTTAAAAGCCATCTGGCAATATATTTCTTTTCTCAAAACCTAATGGAAAATCAAATAGCTTGTGTGGGCAAAGTTAGCCTTCTGGCTGCTGCTTTTTAAAATGTGTTTGCATCAATGTCAGATAAGACATATGCCTGGTGTATTGTAGAAATTTTCAAGAGAGGGGGTTAATCCATGTGACAAGAAACATTATGCATTACAATCCCTATGTGGAAGAACTACCAAGGGCCAGACAGAAACACTTGAAGAAGCTTTCACAGGTATTGCAATAGGTAGAAGATTCCAAGGGGAATTGAGTATCTTTTTTAAACAGAATGCTTAGAAGATTGAACGAGTACTTCGAGATCTGCTCCATATTCCTGCCCAATAGGGGAAATCCAATACTTGGATCCAATTATTATCAGGAATTTTCTCAGAATATCTCATTGCTGGCAAAGGAGTTACAATAGCTTTCAATTCCATCTATAATAAACTTCTGGACTTTCTCCATTTCAAAATTTTATTTCTAAAGAACGCATTGTTATGAGCCACAATGGATGGGTGAATACCAGGCAATTCTATATTGTTCTATATATTCAACCAGCAGCTGAACAGATTCCTTTGAAAAGGCTGATGAGAGACATGATGACTGTTTTGTAGTAGTGTGTAAGATGGGAATAAATGGATGGAAAGTGTAGAAGACACAAAACTGAATTGGAGTGATTTTCAATTAACTGCTAATTGAAGTCTCTCAGTAGTATGTGATGAATCACTGACTTTGTCTGGAAATTTAGTGCTTAGTTCTCTGCATCTAGAAAGAATGAAATGAGAGACTGGCAACTGATAAAAATAATCTTCCTCTGCAAATACCAAGAAAAGATTTAATTCTATTTCCCCCCTGTATGATCTTTGTGTGCCCAGGTCACTGATCATCTTGCAAATGCTGGTCTGAACAACGCATCTTGTTAAAATACCGTTGTCTTACTCCTTTCTTTAGGCAAGGCGGATGGGAAAAGGTAATTTTTCTGCCTGTGAAAAACATTCAAGGTGGGAAAAAAATACTGGTCACTTGTGATCATTTGTCATCCTCAGCTCCTGAACAGGACATGTGGGTTGACAGTTTGTTAATTGAGCTTTCCCAATGAGGCATCGTAAAGTTTTATGCTGACAAAGCCTAGGCTCACTATTTATTTGGCATTAGAGAATGATCCACTCCACTTCTCAGTTGAACATAACATGCTTTAAAAAAAAATAAGGACCTAAAAAGATTTTGATTTTTTATATGGATAAAACTATATTGTTCAGAACCACAGCCCTAAACCAGACCACTTTCTCCCCTTGCTTTCAAACTAGATTTCTAATTGCAGTTCAGTGAATGAGATTTATACTGAGATTTTCAGTTTAAGGCTCAATTACTATGCTAAGAGCAGAGATTACCATAGTGAGGCCAGATGCTGAAATACAGTGATTCTTCATCCTGATTATATTCACACTTTCTGGGGATGCTTACAAGTTGTAACCTAGCATTCTTGGAAATCAGAAAATTTAGTGTTTACAGAGTTAGCTACTCTCTCTTTTCCATGGTAGTCTCTGACCACTTGAAAATCTTGGGGTTCCTTGGAAATTGCTGTTTGGAACACATCTTGTCAAAGAACACTGAGTTCTTGGAAATGCCTTGCATTCACTCTTCACTCATTCAAATTTGTTGAAATTTTGGCAACTCAAATCAAATGAAAATATATGACAGTTAACACGACAAAGTAACAAATTCAAGTGAAACACATTTTTTTGTGAGAGATCCAAATCTACTTAGAATTATTTTGTATTCTCTTAATTCTTTCATCTCTACAGCAGAGAGATTTTAAGGCCGACCCATTTATAGGATTGACAATGACACGTTTTTTATCCCTATCAGAAAGAAATTGGAGCACAATCTTTGCACACGTATTAGGAGGTAAGACCTATTTTGCTCATTGTGGGCAAAAAAGGGCAGGTAGTCATTTGAAATGCAATTGACAGCATTAGGAGGCATTTTCTTTCTCTTACGAATTTAATTTTGTGAAAATTGGAGTTCACAATGGACCCTGAGAGGCTTTGGTCTTTTATTGTCTTATACCCAGGAAAATAATTACACCCATTCTACACATTTCCAATTCTTCCACAATTAGATAATATAGCTTTTGAGAGTTTCTCATGCAACTGTATAGAAAAGCAATGCATCCTGCTTTTCTGTAGAAAAGTAACATCAAGGAAAACACCAGTCTTAACATTTTTAAAGACTTCACAAACAAAACGGAGACATTCTATGAGGGAGATGGGTGGTTACTAAATTTGATGTGTGTATGTGTAAATAAAATAAATAAAAAACATCCAGAATGATAATCTTATCATGTGAATATGAATGGGAAAGTGACAACAGTAGTTCCTTATGTAGGTCTGGGCTTGCAATAATTAAGTAAATAAGCTAAGATTCCTTCTCTTTTGTTCGCATAGTGTGAGATTTTCAGTAATTTAAGGGGATAACAAGGGAGGAATACGTCCATTCTTTATATATCCCTGACACACTGTGAAGCCAAAAAGGCTATCACATTGGTGCCCTTATGGAAGGGCTAATAAATAAGCAACATCCACTTCTCTTGCAATAAATCTGTGCAACGTTTCAAGACTTCCATTTATTTTTTTTTTAAAACAGATGACTGGTATGTCAAACACCTATTCATTGGTATATCAATGTATAACTCATCATAAAAACGAACTGATATTTGAAGAGAAAACAATGGAACTCCTACAAACTGGCCTTCAAAGCCTTCACAACACTTATGGCTGAATCTATGCACCCGTCTAAATTGGAATGAACAAATCCATCACCTCCACAGATGAGAAAAGGTTTCACGTGAAGAGTAATTTGTCCTGGACTTCCAGAGAAAGCTTCTGTAACCTGTAATAGAATATATACAAGAATAAGAAGCAACTACTTACACTTCCTAAAATTCAGCTAAGAGGTATTTCAAGGAAATATACTAGCTGTAAATAATAGCTTCAGTTTTAATAATAAAGGCTACAAGAACAAATATCTCATGCTTCATGTTTGCCAATGTTTTGGACATTGTGGCTAATTAAAATAAAGCTAAATTGTGTCATTTAATATGGTTAACTTAGCGAAGCATTAATAAAGCACTTTACTTATAAAATAAAGCAAGTTTTATTGTTGCAAACATAGATCATAACCAAATGCATAGAATACAATAAAAGAAAACAACAATAAAAGAAAATATGGCAATAAAAAAGCAATACATATAAAGAGATTAAAACAAGTTAAAGTCAGGGCTAAAGAATAATTTTTGAGTTTAAATGATGACAAAGCAGCAACCTACTATAAATAAATCTGCAAGAAGATAATTCAACCATTCGAGGTCTAAGCCCTTGAATTAACCTACCATCAATAATTTGATCCTAATCTTATTCTAACTGAGGCAGTAACAAACACAGTGAATCATGACCTCCCACCTAACTAGCCCGCAAGGACAGTCACTGTGCAAAAGAAGGCTTACAAAACCTTCCCTCCCATTAGCCACAGGTGTGGCTTGCAAGCAAAGGGATAGAAATGCCTTTCTCAGCAGGAGGTTGGTAATATTAAGCAGATACAGTGAGAGACTTTTGTATGTTTTTATAGTAGTGAAACCAAGACAAAACTTTGGATATCCGTACTGTAATAGCAACCTTTATCAGCATACCTTTCAACAACTTATCTTTAAAATTTTCTTTGTCCCAAGAGCTGAATTCCCCCAACAGGGTACAGAATACATTTGCAGGACAGGCAACAAAAGTCTTGATTTATTGGTTCCTAGTTGTGGTAATGGAGGAAACAATATTTGGTGAAAGTTTACCAACTGGAGAATGAGCTTTCTTCACTTCCAGAATCCCATGAACTCTTGTGCCAGGAAAACACTGACAAGGCTTTAGGACTTTACTAGTCCATTGGCCAGGCAAGCAGCAGAAGGCGTGGCTTGGCCACTGAAGCTCATTTATTCTTGGGAGGTGTGTTTTACATGGTCTAACCTTGGTAGAAAGTTTTGTAATGGCCCTTCACCTGTTTTTCTTGGAGAACTAGTTATGCAAAATAGATTTATCTGTCTGAGCACCAGTACTACCATGAGTTGACTAACTTGATTGAGTTAGGCATGACTGGTTCCATTTGGAAGGGGGTAAATTGTAATGATATGTGGTAATGACATTGGCAGACCAGGTAAAGAGATACTGTCTAGGAAACAGTCAGATAAGAGGAAACATAGCCCACAGTTGTATAGTGGGTGGAGCAAGAGGCTCTGGAAGGGGGAGGGAACCTCTTTCTAAGTTATTGGGCTGCAAAAATGACAGTGGAAGAATTGTATTTTCAGATTTGCAAAATTGGTATCAACCTTACCAGATAAATCAGATAGGAAACATGACCTGATAAGCTAATTCTATTTTATTTTAAAGCTACATTAACAAAATCTTACAAGTCCAAAAGTACTGTTCTCTTGCCATCACTTTTGCAGCTTGATAACTTGAGGGGGGGAATGTTCTTTCTAAGCTCTTGCTCCACCCACTATGCATTTGTGGGCTATGCTCCCTCTTATCTGGCAGCATCTCCCTAGGAAGCATCTCTTTGCCTGGTCTCCCAAGGTCATCCCTACATACCATTACATAAATTGACCTCTTTTTTGGTGTTCCCACAATGTATTAATTCCCTCATTGATTCAGGGAGCACAGGTCCTTGGTCTCTTAATTTGATTTTGACGGATGTCAGAAAATCTTTTGTGACTTCAACCTCTTCCAAGTCTCTTGTGAAAAAGACATAGAGGGAAGTGAGTGCTTTTTAGAAAAATATAGGATCATGGCCATAATTTTGTAAGCCCAGAAATCTATCTCCAGTTCTCCCTCCACATTTGCTATATTCCTACTGTGCAAAATTGTACATTCAGCATTATTTAAGAAAGAAATTGGGGAGGGGGGGAAGGGGAAGAAGCCATAGGAAGTAACAGTGGCAGCGAAGAACATGTTGCAATTCACAAGAAGGGGAAGTACAGAGGCAAGACTCAAAAGACGTACATCCTTTACTTTGTAACTCATGCTAAAAGAATGGTCTAAATAATGAGAAATGGCACTGCCTTATTCCAAGCAAAATAGACATGACATGTTTTTTTCTTTGAGTTAATTTTGCTGGGAAAGGAGGGGAGCAGATTCCTTTCAGCATCAATTGACCTGTTTATAGAAGGAACCGTACAGTAAAAATAAAAAGGAATGTAGACAGTCATTACTGCTGATGCAAGTGGAAATAGCTGTTTACATGTTTATAGATATGGAATTTGGGCTTTTAAAGAGGACAGATCCACACATTAATGTCAACAGGGCAAAAGCGTTGACTATCTCTTATCAAAGGCATGGAAAGAGATCAAAGGAGTGATATGCAAATAGTTTATCTCTCACTAGGAGGAT
>JANHFJ010004728.1:76032-87560 GCA_032468195.1 Cerberus rynchops | reverse complement strand
TTGTGTCAATAGCCCACTTAGAACTCCCCTTACTGATACAAATGCTGATGTGTCAAATACTTATTTTCCCCACTGTACCAGTTTTTGGCAAAACTGTCACATAATATGGTCATGTGACCACGGGATGCCACAAACAGTTGGCCCACTTCCTGAACACCCGAAGTATAGTCATACTGACCACGGTGGAGAGAACCACTGGTACTTTGAATCTGGACTGTAAATTCTGATTTGTCAAAGTCTGTCAAAACTTCAAATGATCACTAAGTAACTGGACGTAAGTCAAAGACTACCTGCATCTTGTCATTCAGTTCTTAGGTTAAATCTGAGGAAGTAACTCATCTGTCTGTTCCTTTCCATTTCAGAATCTGTCACTTGTATCACGACCACTCAATTTTACTCCATTCCCCAATGCCAGATTTGGCAAACTACCTCTGACTTCTCAGACATTTGTGGGAATTATTTTCTTCAGGTTCCAAAGTAATGTTCTCCTTCGCTGTAATTTCTCACAATCCTTGATGCACAATTCCTTGAGTTGGAATAGCCCAGTGTTTTTCAGTCTTGGAAACTTTAAGATGGGTGAACTTCAACTGCCAGAATTCTCCAACCAATCCTGCTAGCTAAAGAAATTCTGGGAGCTGAAGTCCACACATCTTAAAATTCCCAAAATATTGGAATAGTCTTGTCAAAACACACAGACAAACCCTGAAGCCCTTTTTCTCAGAGCTGCATCCCATTTCTACTCTCAACTTTGCACAAGCAAAGTAGCACAAATATTTCTAGATATCCAAGTCAGTGGCACATTTCCTGCTCTTCACATCTGCCAGAGTAGGACCCTACTGTGTGGGCTGTTTAGATACCACTTTAACTCTTTGCATTATTCCATCTTTTGCTCATGATATTGGAATGCACCACACAATATGCTTTTTGAAGAAAAACTAAGGGAGTAATTTATCTTCTTTATGTGTGCTAAGCAGAGCAGGAGGTAAGGACTAGCAGGGATTCACAGCAAGCCATAGAATGGTGATTAGTAACAGCTGACAGCCTTGAACGGAGTCTCTTTCTCTTGGGTTGCCTCATTGTAATACCAGAGCACAAAGAACTAACTGTCCCAATGCCAAGAATCTGAAATGAAGGCTCACAGAAATAGCAGCCCAAAATTTTTCAGTAACTAAAAGCAGCCAATACCTGCTTGCTAGAGACCTGAAGAGACCATCCTTTGATGGATGTGACACTTAAATTAACCTGCTCTCCTATAAAAGCATTTTCCCATATCATTACATGGCTTAAAATGGCCTTTTCTGGTAGCTGGGATATGAACCGGGTGAGTATATGAAAGTAAATGATGTATAATCAAAGCCCATTAGCTTCTGAAAAAAGGATTTTCACTTGATGATTTTGCTGGATTCCCTAATGTTGAAGTAACGCAGTGAAACACAGTGATTTAATTAGAGGGAAGCCCATCAAAGTAACTTCCCAAGCCAACCAAACTTCTTGAAGCATAGTAAATTAGCAGGAAAACCATTTTTTTTTTTTGGTCTGAGGTAATACATCTGCAACATTTTCCCAATCTGTTACAATAATAATAGATTTAAATCTGCTTAAAAGATTAACACATTAACTTGGCTAGGAAACACCATTCTTTTCCTCCCAATTTATTCAACCACAGATATGGTAAATGCTCAGACACTTGTAAAGTGTCTTTTATTTAAATAATGCTTTTCTTAATTGCTCCATACACATTAGTCATCCAGTGGTTTCATATGCAGTGCCAAACCATGGTTTATCAATGCTTTGTAACTATGCCACAACTGGCTGAATTCACATATTGTTCTAGGCCAGCGTTTCTCAAAATTTGGTAATTTTGTGATGTGTGGACTTCAGCTTCAGGAATTTCCCAGCCAGCATGCCAAATTTGAAATACACTCTTCTAATCTAATCTAAATAAAACATTGTTCCAGGTTGATAAAAAAAAAATAAGTATCAAGAACTTCCAAATTCATCAGAGTTACAAAAGGGCTATGTGTTTGTATTATTTTTTAAAAAAGTCCTTTCTTCAGAACTTAATTTTTAAAAATATTTAAGAACATCCACACCAATTCATATCTGGTTTTGCCCCTTGTGCAATTCTGACAATAGGAAAATGATAGCCCAGTGGCTAGTAGGCACTTCTCATTAGAGTTAGGATAAAAACAAACATTTTAAGAAATATTATGCTCACTCTGACTATATAAATACTGAATTCCTGTCCCTCAGTTTATATAGTTTGGTGAGACAATCACATGTTTCTACAACTTTGGGAACATTCTAATCGTTATTTATTACCGATTTTCCACATTTGCAACATTTGAAGGTGGTAGCAAAATGGAGAGCTTATTTTAGTTTACAAGCCAAGGAGAACTGATTCAAATGTTATTTATGATTCCTTTCCTTCCAAATTTAGGGACAGAGCCATCAACAGTGATGATGATAATGGCACAAGGAAGTTGGAAACGAGAATGTAAGGCAAGCGGTGAAATGCATTCCAGAGAAACATGAGCCATGAAGCTATTCCTCTGTAAGAAGGCAAAGGGTTACAGGGTCAAATGCAAAACCAGATCTCCAGGTTCACAGTTAGGCACTATGTTTTGACCTCTGGAAACATAGGTCAGTGTTTACAGCCTTGGAGGAATTCCTGGCTTAAGGCAGCAGAAGTAAAGTCAGATGAGGCAGCTACACTGCATAGAGAAAGAAGGTTGTGCATAGTGGTGCTCTTGCCTTTCTTTGAACAAGGAAGCAATGTCGTAAGCATGCCTTAAGTTCCCCCATTTCTGGGGGACAACCGTGAAAGAGGCCTATCTGTTTTAGCCGAAACCCCGATCTTTTTACGATAAGAAATACACGAGATGCGGGTCCGTTTGGATGACCGCGAGGGTACCCATTTATTTGCATTCGTGAGTAAAACTCATGATGTACTGACTAACTCTTGCCTACAGGCGGGCCGCTGGTTTTATATATTCCCACGGCTCCGCCTGTCAGCATTCTCATTGGCTGGAGTGTCCTGACCAATCAGGACCCTCCGGGCCGGCAGCCAATCAGCTGCCGGTTCACAAGTTTGCACGGGCGGACTAGAGGGAAGACTCTGTCTGCGCGTGCGCAGAATGTAACACTATCACCCTGCGATTCTGTTTGTAAGCTTCCTAAATGCATCCATGGCACAGAATGCAAGACAGGAGATGAGATTAAATAGATCCTTGGGCTGATCCTACAAGACTCTGCTGATCTGAGGCTTCTACAGCTGCACAGACTGGGGAAGAAGGATGCTTAAAAACCATTCACAGTGTTGGCTAATAAAATCACAGGAAGTGCCAGAAAAGGTGAATAACACCTTAAGCCTCCTACTATGGGCACAATACTTTGAACTGGAGTGGCTAGAATCTCTGAAGAAGCAGACGCAATAAAGTTCACAGTGGGAAATCTATTTGATGAAAAATGAAGTATCTCCACAAGTGGCAAATATTGCTGTACAGCAGATGCGGGGCATAAGATTTGTGTGTGTGTATGGTCTGCCTTAGTGTGTTGTGTGAGCCCAGGCTATGATTTAGTTCCAATGATGCTCAACTCCACTCGATTCTGCTCTTCTAACAGACTTCTGAAGTTATAAAGTTGACTCTGGCTGTGCTTATATAGTTAAACCTATGTAACCATTGAAGATGTAGCAATTACATAAACACACTACACTAAGCTTGGTGTTAACCTTGGGTAGGGCTTTTTGGCTCTGTTTGTTAGCTGTTGGGTAAGTTTATAATTCAACAAACAACTTCAACTTATGACCACAATTGTGATGAAAATTTCCATCATAAATTAGTGTGTTTAATCTGAGATATCATGTAACAAGACCCAATTTTATAACCATTTTTACTGCTGTTAAGAAAATCACCTCAGTTGTTGAATGAATCATGTGGTCGTTAAGCAAATTCAATTTCCCCAATACATGTTTTTTTGTTGAAAACTGGGTGGGAAGGTTGCAAATTGTTAGCACATGATTGCAGGATGGTGCAACTGGTTGTGAATGTGAGCCAATTGCCAAGCGCCCAATTGTGATCATGTGACTGTGAAGTAAAGTGACATTTGTAAAAACAAGGGGAGGTCATAAATTACTTCCTCTAAGGCTGTCCTCATTTTGAACTGTTGTTAAACAAATGGTCATAAGTTGAGGATCACCTGTATTGCACGAACCATCTAATGCTTAATAATTCAAAGAACCAAGTTCAGAGTGTGATTGAAAACAATCTCTGTTTCACACAGAATCTTTCTCCAGGGTAAACATTATTTTTCCAATATCCGAGTCAGAGCTTCCTTCCTTCTCCAGCAGTTGTTTTAACTAGGATAATTATAAGTTACACAAAACAGATTCAACTTTTACCACTCTACTTTATATGTGTAATTTTAACAACTTTTTAAAAACTATTATTTTCAAATTCTGCCACAGACCATTTTAACCATGCTACATATTTTTCTCTCGTCTTAAATAATAAAGCATGGACATGTGGATTGTATCCACCCTTTCTAAGAATTAAAAATGGTTTTTAAAAAATGGCTACCTGAATATTATGGCTTGTACAAAAAACATGCAGTCTTAAAACAGCACTAGAATCTTTTCATCTAATGTGCCAGCAAAATCCAAGAATAATATTATTATTACTTTAAAAGTAATCTTCCCTTTCATTTGTTGTTTTTTTCCCCTAGTCTAAAAATCTCCAGTGTTTTACTGGCAGTTATACACTCTCTCCTTAGCTCGCACACCAGTCTTTTCTGGAACTGAAATGTGCAAAAGAGTTGCACATCTGTGTTTGTTGAAGGGGGCAGTGGGAAGTTCATACATTACCAGCTGCTTTCAAATAATTCCAAGTTACCTTGGGGGTCCCTTGATAGAAGGTGGCCAATAATATTAATAAACATATTTCCCTGTAAAACAGGGCCAACTTCCAGTTTCCTGCAAGGGTTTTCTGCAAGTATTCTCCGAGGGAACCTGCTACAGCTTTAGTTTTATATGCATTTTGATTGCAATATTGTAAGGAAATCCTTTGTTTAAAAAAAAACAGTTGTAACTCAGAGAAATAGGCAGGGAGACAAATAAGTATTCTAGTTCGAGCAGTCCTTGGGGATGGGAACTCTTTTTTTTGCAATGTTGGGAAAATTGTGCTTCCCTGAGAGATTCAGAGAATGGGGATTACCTCTAGAATGGTGTAAAGTGGGAAGGCTGGGGATCACATCAATTGGGCAATTTTTCAGAAAGATGATCTTTGGAAGAGGTAAAGAGGAAGAACAAAACATTGATAGGGCAGGGTAGAAGGAGGCCCAAGCCTGTGTGGCCTTGAAGGGTGGGGAGCAGGCCCGAGGCTGTGGGACCCAACAGCAGGCCCAAGATTGTGTGATCTGGCAGGGTGGGAACCTGTGCAGAGGGCGGTTACATGGGGAGGTCCTGGGAGAAATACAGAAGCCCTGTATTTCAATTTATGATACTTATTTATAGATTTATTGTTTTGTAGTGAGTTTTAATGGAATCTGTAAGCTGCCTAGAGCTGCCTCTGGTGAGATGGGGAGCATAGAGTCAAGTAAACAAGCAAACAAGCAAGTAAGCAATCTAGGCATGTGCTGCACTGTAAGCCTGGACTTAAAATAGAGTATTGCCCTGCATCAGGCCTTTCGTACCCTGAGGCACCCCTTGCTCTGCTTAATGACCTGTCACTTAATAACCGCAACTGGGAGATTGCAAGGATTGCAGTCATTGAACAAGGTGGGTACTTTGCTTAACAACCACAAGCACATACTGTCAAGCTTAAAAGGAGAGTTTTGGATTGGGAGCTTTTCTGCTGAAAAGTATTAGCTATTGCTTTTGTATATTATACGGGACCTTTTAGCTTTGACACATTTTCTCTCTGCAAGGCCAACGTGCTGGTGGAGTGGAGGTTGATAGAACCAACTCGGAGGCCGTTATCTATTTTTGCATTCTTCTCAAATAGTTTCTCATGTGAAAGTTCTCTGAGATAAGGCCATCTGTGAGGGGAGGGTCTGAAGTGAATGTTGGAACTTTCTTTGAAGGGGTTGGTGAGAAATTAACATGTGATAATTAGTGGGGTGGAACTTTCAATTTTACTTGGGTGGAGAAAGCTCGGGAATTTTAGATTCAGGATTTCTCCAGACCATACCAATACAATTTCTTCAATAAAATCTTATTCTATGGACTTCCGTCTCTTTGGAATTCTGATTGTGTTGCTGATGTTGTGTGGAACCCTGACAGAGAAAATAAATAGAATCTGGGTGAAGGAGTTCAGAATTATTACATGGTTTAACCAACGTTTGCTTGTAACTAGCCATTTATTAATAGCTTGTTGCAAATAGACAATTATTCTGTTGAAATATGAAGTCACTTTATCATAATGCTTTTTAAAATGTACTATTCTAACTATTTGATGTGATGTTTGTGGAAGAAAATCTCAGGAACATCTCAAAAAAATAATCCCATTTTTTAAAGATTCAATAATGAATGAAGTAAAATTATTAATATAAGTTATATTAGAATTAACTGTTAGTGAGACAAATTAGCATTATTCACTTTTTCTGAGCATTGCTCTCCATATCACCACCCAAAAAGGTCCAATGCTTTTCTTAGCTCAAAATAGCCTGTCCTGTATTAAACCATAACTTAATTCACTCAGATGCAGCCCATTGCATTTTAACAATTTACTGTTAACAATACCAGAGCATTGCTATGACATATGATTTATAAATGGCCAAAAAAGCATATAATATGAAACCACTATTGGATGAACACATAGACTAACTAGGCAAATAATTGGGAATTCAGTCTCTTTTCATATAGATCAACAAGTTAGATGGTTAAATTTTTCTTGGTTGTGTGATGATTCCATTAGTCTCAGAAAGCCAAACTGAGTAATTGCATCAATTAATTGGCTTGGCCTCTATCCAAAAGACAAAAGCGGAATAGCAGATACCTACAAGGGATGACAACTTCCTCTTAATAAGAATTCTCTCTTATCACATCCCTCCCCCCATTCTTTCTATTTGTCATTTCTCAGTAAAGAAAATAACAATTTGCCTTCTCTGACAGTAGCTTGCTTGCTACAAAGAGCTTAATAGGATGAGTTAAAGACCAAGGATAGGAATGATGCACAAGCTGGCTTCTGGTTTCTGGCCTTCATACTTGTCTGGGGAGATGTTCTCATTCCAAATAAGCAGTCTTTATGGCAGTTGCATGGCAGCACAAGAATGCTTGCTGATGAATATATTCACTGAGGTAATCAACTGAAATATTTTCAAGGGACAAATAAATACATGCAGGGAATCAGTTGCTAGCAGTGATGGGCACTGCACATTTAAATATCTTGTTGGGCATATGCACTGTTTGTTCAAGATAGTTCCTTAATCTGCAGAAGGAAAGTACATTTTAAAACGATCTCATTATTTGTATAATGTTAAAAAAATATTGCACTGCAGTATTATCAACAGCATGACATATTTTCAGCAGATTTTGTTCAGGCCTGTTTGGGGTGTTGCTTCTTCTGTCTAAATAGCTGTTATATGCTGTCAATTCAAATTCCAAGTCACTGCTGGATACAAATTTTAATCATTCTTCACCATGCTATCATTGATGTAAGGAATCTCAGATGATACATGCTTTATGTTTAGCTTATCTAAAAATAATGATGTGATTTTATCAAGGGAAAATATTTTTGAAAAAGTATAGTTCCAATCATTACACTTTAACTGTGAAACAAACCAGTCCTTCAATTCCCATAAATATAGAGACAGAAAAGAAAATGTAAAACTGTAGAATCCTAGTTAAATATTTAGTTTGTTATCTTTCAAACTTTATTGCCATGTAGGCATAAAAATAATCATAAAGACCCATAAGAAAACTTGTTTAAATTATCCAGATGGTTGCAGCTTATAATGCTATCTATCCACCCAGAAATACTTGGGTTTAGGACAACTCACTACAGCCAACTTCCCATGGCCAACTTGCCACAGGAGAACTTGCTCCGGGACAATTCAATGCTGTATCAATCATTTCATTCAGTTATTTTTATTATTTTTAACCACATTTTTGTAGAAACTATTGTAACTCTTGTATTTCTGGATTGACTTTCTTATTTTATTATTATTGGTCACAATTCCATCAAAATTAATTTGACTTTTGTATTTGTTGAACTGTTCTTGCAGTGAGTTATCCTGCGGCGAGTTGGCTGTGGTGAATTGGCCATGGCGAGTTGTCTCAATTTGTTCTGACTCTGCCAGTTGGCCTGAGGTTCAAACATGGGCATATTATCTTGGAGGTGGTTACTGGATTAACTAGAAGATCTCACCTTCACTTTATTGCATAAACTATCTTAGCTATTTCTTATTAATTTTAATTAGTTTTATTGGATAGTAAGCCACCCAGAGTTGTGTGATAGTGAGATGGATGACTAATAAATGTAAATAAATAAATGAATTCCCCCCATGCTTTGCCTCACCTTGCCAAAAATGGTTAGCTGTCTTTGCCTTTATGTTTCACTGGATAATTAATATGCAGTGAGAGTATCTTCTTATTGTTTTTGCTTATAGCATTATCCAGCATGACACTTCTGTCTATTTTGCAATTTATCTGATCTCTTGGGGAAATGTTTCTGTTGCTCAATTTAACTGTAAATTAGAAGACAAGACTGCCATAAGAAATTAGAAAGGTTAAAAATAACTTGGCAATAACGTTCATCTCAACTTTGAAATTATGGCCCTGGCTGACATTTGTAGTATAATATGCAGCAAATTATTGATTGGAGTACACATAAACCATGTCATATATTTTATGCTAGAGGACTTGATAGACATAAAATGTTTATAATACAGTATGTCACTTTTTAATTACCAATTATTTCATAAAGATCTCATAAAAGCATTCAGAAAAAAGTGAGAATATCAGGAGTACTACTAGTGGAAATGCATGGATCATGAAAAAAGTACATCACACATATGCCTTTCATATCACATCTGTTAATATGCTAAAAATGCCCCACTAGTAGTAGCTGACTGTTGGAAGCTAGCATCCTGATTATAGATACTTGTTTATTTGAAATATACAGGGTCCACACACTTAGTTCAAATGAGGAGACAAGTAGGTGTATGCATTTGTACATTTTAGTTAAGCATGTGTACTCCAAATTAGAAAGAATTTGTAGAGTTAAAGTTACATGGTCAGGAAACTGTCTACAGTAGTACATTGGTATTCAACTGCTTTGAACTCATTGGATTTTGTGCTTAACATATTTTGATTCTGGTACTCTTTGTTTATTTGGTACTCAACGCAGAAGCTAGAACTTGTCAGTTTCAGCTGCCTTGTGACTCACTATATTATTTTTTAAGGGGAAAAACTGTTTGGTACTCATCATGCTTCCCGGGACCAATTAACAATGAGTATGAGGTACCACTGTACTTTTTAATTCCTCTTTTTTTCTTTATTAAAAAAAATTAGTCATCAAACTTCAGTAATAACAGTAATCAAATTTTCAAAAAGTGCTGTGGTAGCAGATGTTTGAAATGTTGGCAAGGAATTAATGGAAAGTCAAAAATATCCCATATTGTGACAATTGCAGCCAGTCCTACACTCCTGCACTGTTGCCATGGGAAACTGCAGGTTACCTTTTAATGCAATGAATCTATTAGTTAATCTTTGCTTGATGTCCGTAACGTGAATGTGAGATCATCATAAAAGATGAGCCCATTTCTTGGTGACTGCACAGATGATGTTGTTTTTGTGACAGTCTGGAAGTAATCACATTTGCCTTCTTCCATGATAGATTTTAAAATTCTTCATTTACTCTACAATTCAGGGATTTTCTTGCAAACTGCCATCCAAGTACTAACCAAACCTGACCCTGCTTATTTTTTTCAAGATCAGTTAGGGATCTTCATAACATTTAAAAACATAACTGTTGAAATTCTGCAACATTAAAGAAACACAACCAAATAAACTTATGGTTTTCATAAATAGTCTGATTTATAGATTAAAAGACTATTATGGAGCATATTTTATTTTTTGCCATCATCCTCTGTTACCATTCAGATGTAAAAGTGTTTTAGCCATGGTCAGAAATAGTTTGACAAAGAGTTAAGATGGGTGGAGGAAAGTTGTACTAAGCAAATGCATCAGGAACACTCACTCACACTATACTCTCAGCCACTTCTATTGCACATTCATTAACTGCATTTTAGGCTACTTGATAGATATCTTATACCAATGATAGCAATAGCACTTATACTGCTTCATAGTGCATCACAGCCCTCTCTAAGTGGTTTACAGAGTCAGCATATTGCCCCCAACAATCTGGATCCTCATTTTACCAACATCAGGAGGATGGAAGGTTGAGTCAATCTTGAGTCGATGAGAAACTGCTGGCAGTTGGCAGAATTAGATTGCAATACTGCATTCCAGCCACTGCACCACCATAGCTCCTTAAAATTTGCTTAAATGTATCCCACCCCATGTTAGGAAAGGGGATTGGCTATTTTCCTGTTAGCAGATGATGCTTGATAGGTGCCCTTTCTACTCCTTCCATGAAGATGAAGCTTTCCAGTGAAAGGCCAGAGCATTCTGTCTGCCTGGAAGGGCTGCATAATCCATAAGGCCAAGAAAAGGTAGTCTATTACTTCTATCCTGGCTAGTCATATTAAGCAATGATTAGGAGTGGGTGGGAATGTTGCAGCAGCCACTGCAGTGAGCATAAAACTGCTGAGCACATGCCAGACTGTTGATCTTTCTAGAGATGTGCACAGCAAGTGCAGGAACCCCAAGTAATGACACTGTCAATGCCTCAAAACAGAAGTTTTAGTAAGCAGGACGATTTGGGAGTCACAATCAGACATCAGAGATTGGAGATCTCTTCTCTGTTGTCTCTATAATGTGTGCATGACGATTGCTAGTCACCCTGGGGTACAGAGACCTCTGGTGAAGTTAGCAGGGAGGTAAGAATAAGCTTTTTGTACTTTTTGTATGAACCAGGCTAGAGGGAGCTTAACGTGGATATAGGTAAAGGAAATGGTTTTTGTGTGACTACAGGACAGAGCCATGTTACTTAAGTCCTGGCAATCTAGTACCCTTAGGGGCAACATAGCCCTCCATCTTGAAACACATGGCTGCACTGCTTACAGTTGTCGTGTGTAGCACAAACATAGTTTCATCTTTAAAATCAGCAGTGGGTCTCCAATAGAAAATGGTGGAGTTAAGTGGAAGTTCCTGAACTTAGAGGAATTCTGGATAGCTTGTGGGTGTGCAGCCACCCCATGAGGCAAGTTGACAAGATGTCCTTAACTGACCTTCCTCCCTTCAGACAAAAATCAGTAGTGTTCAGTACCTTCCGCACTAGATATTCCCAAATATTTCCCTTGTCAGGGAACAAATTAGTTTCTATAAATCTATCAGTTAGATGAGCAAGTCAGAGAATAGAATAGAATAGAATAGAATAGAATAGAATAGAATAGAAGAGAATAGA
>JANHFJ010004727.1:342042-356405 GCA_032468195.1 Cerberus rynchops | reverse complement strand
GTCATGTGATTGGGTGGATGTAGCCAGCTTGACATCAGAGAGGAAGGAGAAAGTGAATGAGAGATAGTTGGATGGAGGATGGATGGATGCATGCATGCATACATACATACGTGGAGAGAGAGAGAGGAAAAAAAGGGAAGGACAGACCACAAACCCTGCCTTCAGAAGACTTTGAAATAGCACAGCAATCTAGGACCCTTCCAGCCCTAGATTGCTGTGCTGTTTCAGAGTCCTCTGAAGCCAGGGTTTGTGGTCCTTCCCCTCTGTTTCTCTCTCCCTTTCTCCATGTATCTTATCTATCCATCCATCCAACTATATCTCATTCACTCTCTTCCCTCCCTCCCTCTTAATTTCCCTTCCTTTCTTCCATCCATCCCTTTCTTTCTTTTCTCTCCCTTCTCTCTCTCTCTCTCTCCCACTCTTTCCCTTCACTTCCTCCTTACCTGTCTCCTCCTAAAGCTAGGAGACCCACCTGAAACAAAAACTCCTTTGGATAAAATCGGCCATTTTATACACACATGCGCGCGCATGCGCGCACACTGGGAAGGAGGTAAACTTGTGGGGAGTTGGAAGGGGTAGGGGGCTTGTTTACATCGCGCATTGGAACTTCCCATGGCGGAGAAAAAGGCGATGAGGGTCTTTCCCTGCTCACCGGAGGCATTAATACAATGCTTTAGTGGTAATTGCATCTCCCTTTAGTATATATCAAACTACTAAACTACTTTTAAGTTTTACTAGGGCTGTGTAGGAATTTGATTTCACTCAAAAGGAGGCTTCAGAGTTGTATAGCCCAAACTCAGGACAACTGTCTCTTCCTAGAACTGCAGGTTCCTCATGATCCTGGGAAAAGTTTCAGCTGCTTTGAAGAGTTGCTACTTTTGTGTCCTTGTGTATGCCTAAACACTGGCAAAACCCAAGCACTAAAATGGTATTTCGAATCATACTGAAGTGTTCTGGGGTTCTATGCCAGTCCAGAAATGGGCTATTTTGTGCTCAGAATATTTATGGAACTATTGGAAAATGTTTGGAAGGACCGAACAGTTGTTTCGATCTTAAAAACTTTTTAAAATGCACGCGGTCCTCCTGAGATTAGTTTTTGCTGGCAGAAGGTTGCAGGAGACTGTCGCAGCTGAAAACAGAGCTCAGGAGCCTGTTTTCTCTGGTAGAGTGCTTGGGCCACCACAAGTGCCCCCGACATGGACATGAGTGACGTCGAGGTGGCCACGCCCACTCTGAGGTAAACACAACCCTGATGTGGCCCTCAATGAAATCAAGTTTGACACCCATGGTCAATAACATTCAGAGTTACCGCCCAAATTCTTCTTCAGAGGATTGGGGATTTTTCTTCAGAGTATTTTTCTCTGACTCAGCCAGATCTGGCCTATCTTTGTACTTAAATCTTATTCTTGCTGGCTTTTCCCTCCATAGTAAATTTGGTCCCATTCCACTGTTTCCAGAGTATTTTGGTGGTGAACAGAGGCCTGAGATTGTTCAACTTCCAAAAAAGCACCAGTATTTTAACTACCGGTAGTATATGGAGCTTTGCAGGAGCATCCTTCCTACTGAAAACATCCGAATCCTGAGTGGTAATGAAAAAAACAGGAAGTAGGAAAGCAAACTGAAAATGAAATTGCCAGTATCCTATACAACTTTGTAAAAAAAGGGAAGGATCACTAGTCAAGCACCATCTAGAAAGCACCCTCTTTCATCCAGTTGAGAGAAGAAACAGAAGTATTCTGCTGTTCTTATTCAGCTCCACTTGCATACATCTATAACAAAATATCAACAGTAGGCCAAACAAAGTTTATGCAAATCTCCAAACGCTGCTGTTATTAGACTAAAGTTTCATAAACTGAGGTACAAGTCCATCAGATAAGAATGCATAGGGATTGATGTACACTTTGATGGTTTGGCACATTATAGATGGCAACAAAGGAGCATTTTGGACTGCATATAAATCATCTGGAAATTGAATGCCCCACATCTGTGTCTACTTTTTACCCTAAACAGGCTAGTAATAAAAAGCCCACTAGTAAACTTATAGTTTAAATGCATAACTGAGTCCCACGCATTAAAAAAGGTATTATAAGCAGCAACAATATATAATATGAATACCCGAAATAAATAATGCATAACAATCCACATGAATACCCAAAACAATATTCTTTAAAGAGACTGGGCATTTCCAAACCTTCAGTTGCTGAAATTTTAAATGAGGTATCAATGCTAAATTAGAATAAAAGTATCATTTGAGTTTTTAACAATTTTCTTGCTGTATAAATATGGCTATAGAGAACATAATTCAACCTCTATTTCTATTTTTAAATTAAAGGGGAGATTTCCAGGTCAACTAATAAATTTTAAAGAGCTAGTTTAGAAGAAAAAAACCACAAAATTGTCTAAGTGTACATCATACATTTATTACTGAACAACCCTCTCAACTCCAAAATTGGGCACAGGGATTAAAAATAAAAATTCATTGCACTACTTAGTAAAGCATTACTAGTAACTCTCATAAAAAATGTACAAATTTTGTTAAAAATTTATCAAGCCTTCAAATGATTTGGTTACAGATATTTATAATACATTTAAAACTACATGTTAAATGATACAATGGAGTATGATCTTAAAGAAAACACTTGACAAATATAATTCTAACAAAATCCATAAGCTTTTATAATCATTAGCAAATTTGCAACACAAAAAAAATACCAAAATGAGGTAACTGAAGGTACCAAAGGGAGCAAAGGTGAGAGAACCACCGTTCTCTGATGTCTACAAATAAGTTTTTTTTTTTTTTAATTGAGTTTTTAGAAAGCAAAGTTAAGAGTTGGTAAATCCCAAATAGTACAAGAAGTGGAAATGTTAACAGCTGCGACAAATATCACATTCTGGAGACTGTACAAAGAAGTTTATACAAAAGAAATTACTTTCCACAAAATAATCTGCAAAAGAAAACCAAGAGGTGTGACCTTAAAGAGAGATCCTTAAGGCCTTTATACCATTTATTTTTAAAAAGCCAGGAGGTCAAATTAAGTTGACAATTCATGCAAATAAAACCCCAGCAGTGCCAACATGATAAAGCCAACTTTATTTTTTTTTTCCATCAGGGAGAGGTAGGGATAAGGGGGAAGAGGCTACCCAATAGTATAATTAGGTGCGGTCAGGCATCGAGGGCTGTAGAATTAGATGTGTCAATGTGCATAATGCATGGCAGTTTACTGCGAAGAATGATCTCCCCCTCTCGTCTGCCAGCTGCAGTGGTTCAGAATTTCACTGCAGCCAGCTTGAGTTGGTTCAAAACACATGCACATGTGTCTCACACAAACCTAACCACAGGAAGCAAACCTGCACACAATTTGCAAGAGTCCCAAGCGAACAAGTCATTCAAAAATATCTGCCACAAGAGTGCAACAATTAACTTGAGTATGCTACCAAAGTAGTTCCCTCCTGCAGTCCTATCCCTCCAAAACGAAACAGGGATTCAAGGGACAGACGCTGCACTGCAATATTGGATCCAGATGCAGGGCTGGAAAGCCCTTCCTCGGAATTAAGATACTAATGTGCCTCATCACTGTGTTCCAGAAAACGTCTTTTACTTTTCCCAAAGCAGGGTTTACACTGAGTGGATACTCAGCGGACAATGAGCAGGGTATTATGGTAATTCTGCATGGTAATTTTTTCTTTTTTCTTTTTCTTTTTTTGAAAATCCAGCAATATAAAAAAGATCCAGAGTTTCTGTAAAACATGTGTGGCTTCCCTCCCACTTCCCGACCCATGATTTTGTTCGCTTAAAAAAATAAAATTTACCATGTGCAATAATTTAAACTTTTCAACACACTGAGACAATTTCTTAGAGCACATTGAGAGAAAAAATCGTAACATGTAAAATCTGTCACACAGATTACAGTTCCTGACACTATGGACAGACTAAGGCGTCTAAAGTTACTAAACAGAGGCAAACAGTATCCGAAACAAGGAAGGTTGGTGGGAATTGTGCTTTTTTAATTTGTAGAACCACACACTGCGATTAGTCATCAGAGATCTGAGAAAGAAGGATGATTCACAACCAACACTGTTCTGGAGGAATAAAGAGATTCAATATATAGCAGCATATAAAGCATCAGAAAAGACACACAAGATCCAGAAAGCTGACTCGCAGCAATAGCTGCAGCGCTTGTGCTGTTGCAATCAAAGGTTTTGGCGCTTATAAAATGAAATCCAGAAATAAATGTTCCTTTCTTGGAGAATCATGTAGTCATGGGTAGACAACTGTTTCCTTTGTTGTAAAAAAAGTTAAACACCAAGTCCAGAATGTTTAAGTGATGCCAATTTTACCACTACATTATTCAGAAGGCAGTTGAAAGGAGGTCAACTCCAAATTCACAGCATTTAGTTTTTTTTTCTTGATTTCGTATACCCGCCCATTCTTGACCATGAATATTCTTCATACTATCCATACAATACTGAGGATGCTTTAACATCCACACAAAAACTCGCTACCCAATGTAGCAAGCTGGAAACTGCATTTGTGACACTTGCCAGGCAGTAGAAGGTGAACATGGTACCATGGCTAAGATGGAGAACCACAATGTTCTATCTCTAAGAAAGTGCTAAGGGTTTACTTTGTTCACAAAACTGAAGGCTTTGAAAAAGGAAAAAAAAACTCTCTTTAAAAGGTATTTAATTGTATACGGTAGCTTGTCTATGGCAAGGAATGTGAATTAGTGCCAGTGTATCTGTATATTTAAGCAAGTATATTGCCAACAATACAAGAAGCATTTGCACAAGATTTGAAGATCCTCTCAGTTTCTGTATTTATAGACAAAAAATTAAAAAAAAAGCCCTGAAAACAAAGTTATCTTCACTCTCTGAAATTTAAAAACAATGTATTCCAAAGTTTAATCAAAAAGAACCAATATTGATTGGAAGAATTTAAAAAAAGAGAGAGGACAATCAGCTTTTCCGTTATCAGTTGAGAATTTGTAATATTGCTACCTGACTGTGCAATGCTGCAACTCCTTATACAGTTAGCAGTGAGCTGCAAAGTTTTTTTTTTTAAAAATGTAGAAATTCCAGCAGCCTAAAATTAAGGCTAATTAATTATAACTGAGAATCAATATGCTTTATAATGACAGATATAGGACCCCCAATTAATGGGAAGCATAATAGTTATCTAAATAAAAGCAAAAAGGACCTTTTATACTGTTAAATACATGGGGGATGAAATATCAAATGTCTATAATTGCTGCACCCTTTGCATTCAGTGTGCAACTGCAAACGCAAGGAAAGAAACCAGTGTACAGTACTAGTACTGTTTAAATAACACACAAGATTATACATTGCAGCATAATTAATACTACACACATACATCCTCAGTACATGCTGGTATATAAGTCCTCTCACACGCTATCGCCAAACTCTTGCTCGCCTGCATACATACAGACATCCTGCGATCAACGCACCCACCCACACCATTTATTCTCACTCACAGTATTTGAAGGCTCTATATAAGGTAGATTGCTATATTGTTTGGAGCTACCACTTTTTATATAAAAGCACATGCTAGAAGATCACGTTCCACTGTAATCTCGCAGCAACACTCGGAATGATCACACAAAAACCAGGGAATGTTAGTGCACACACGAAATTAAGCTAAAAGAAAAAAAAAATCTTTGGAGTTCCAATCACACAGTTAGTATAACAATCCCATAATTGTGAAGACTAATTATAAGCTTTATAGTTGATTAAATCACACAGTGCAAAGAAAGGTCCATTGACCCTTTTGTGTAAAGGGAAGGCTGGAAGCCACACGGTTAAGTTCAATGGAGAGTTCATATATATATATACACACATGTGACTAGGAACACCCAAAGTAGAATTGTGCTCTTAGACTGGTCATTCTGAATCACGATGCACTTCTGAGGCATCAGCTCTGCAGATAGGGCAGGTACGATTTGCCTAAAATACAAAAAAGAGGTTTTATTGAAGGAAGGCTACACTGACTACAAAATAGAAAACATCCTTCTGAGGAGAAAAATCTGCTCATTATAATAAATGACATATTGCCTTCAACAGATGTAAAAATTAATTTGAAGGATGAACGTAATAGGGAAAGACAATGATTTTGAGGGTAGGAATGGGAGTCCTTGATTTTTCATTTCTCTTACTTGTATTTATGCCTTATGCTGATATCTACATAAGATTTCAGCCTAGTCAGAAAGCATCATTTTCAGCAAATGTGCTGACAAGCCTCTGTAGCTGATTACTTGTCCTTGGCTCATTATGGTAACAGAATTCTGAGATGAAAGAACTACACCAAACTAGTCATACTTGAAACCAAGTCAATACACACTTTTGTTCTAAATGTTTTAGTTGAAACTTCCTAAACCTCAATTGCAAATATAACTTTCTACAGTGTCAGAAGGGGAAGACCAAAGTTCTCACAAAATCCCTGAGGTCTTCAGGGATATTATCCACTGAGCTTGTATGTGTAGATCACAAAAGATACATAGATACTACACAGGAGGGAAACCCTAATACTGACTTCTATAGGATCAAAAACCTGAGCTTGTACAATTTATTTTTTATGCCTCCCTAAAATCAGAAAACAAATTAAAAACAAAGCAAAAGGTATTCAAAAACAGACACCCTTAGTAAAAAAATTGAATGATATGCATGCCACAAATGCAAATCCTTAGTGACCATGTTTCTATAATATTCCCTCTAATATTTCAACATTTATAAACCGATCATATAAAATACGGCACAAAAAGGCTTCAAAATGTGAAAAGTGCAAGCAGCCTTGGGCACCCTTAGGATTGTGCATATAATAGCTCTGTTATATAAGCTTGGGTGTCAGTTTGTTTCTGGGTCCAATTTAAGGTGCTGGTTATCATCTTTAAAGCCCTTCATGGCACGGGTCAAGTTACCTGAGGAATTATCTCACCCCAACTGTATTGTACTGTCCCCACCCAGTCAGGCAGGGAGAATATATTGCGGATCCCATTGGTTAAAGAATTTAAACTGGCAGATTCCAGAGAGGAAGTTTTCTCTGCTGTTGTTCCTCCCCTTTGGAACACCTTACTCCAAAGGTGAGATGTTCCCCCCTTCTCTTCCAGCCTTTAGGAACAGTGTTAAGACTTGGATCTGCCAATTGGCATTGGGTTCAAAGAGTGATATGCGACCCCAGGGATGGCTGTCATGAGGGGGGTTCTCTCTACCTTATTAACCTTTAATACTGTAATCTTGTCTTTTAAATTTGTTTTTAACTTTGCTCTTATTATGTTTTTATACTATGTTTTTATTGTAAGCCGCCCAGTTACTTAAGTGAGATGGGAGGATATAGAATGAATGAAAATGAATGAATGAATAAATACATGGTACATTAATAACCGGTAAGTTCTATATACAGTAGACTGCAGGTAATCGGTTTTCTCTTTAAAAAAATAGGATAAAAATTTTGACTATATAATTGCCACGTACATTAATGAAGATACCAATTTAGATACTACGTAAATCTCTGCCCTTGCACAATTTCATAGCATGAATGGTGACAACAAATTCTATTTAAAAATTCCCCCCAATTTTTTCATACATATGCCTTTTTTTATCGGCCATTGAAATTAAAACTGAATAACCTTCTCTATGCAGAACATTAGGTTTTTGTATACTGATTCTTTAGAATTTACCATTGCAGTGATCCAATAGAACTTAAGGCATCATCTGAAATTTCTGATTTTCTCTTGAAATTATGTTTTGCAGAATGTTGTTGTTCTTACATCTATTTTTGGCGACATCAGTCAAATTTTAAATATACATTTTTAAAAATATTTAATTAAAATTTTAAAACATTGTTTTAGGAAAGATTATAACACTTTCTATTCTTCAAAAGACACATCTTAAAGAAAGAAAAGTTATTCCTACAGTTGGATACCTACTCTCCAAGCATCAAGTACGTTTCTAAACATGCCAGACTATTGCAAAGTTACTGTGTGCAATAGGGACATGATTAAAACAACTTTCTTTCTAAAAGTAACATTACCTTAAGCCATTTGTCGACACACTTGGCATGGAACTCATGGTTACATGGTAAAACTCTAAGCAGTTGCCTTGACTCAAAGTCACACATGCATACTACACACCTAAAAAAGAATATTGCAAGATAGTTTACTCAACAAAAGCAACAATTATATTTAACAAGTTTTGACTTCAAAGGCTAAAGCTGTTTTCTATGCAGCTTAAAAATAAAAAGTCATACATTTCCGTGCATGTTGATGAATCAATATCAGATTTTGTTTTAAAGTTAAGCTCCAAAAATATAGTTCAATATCAATTATGAGCAAAGAAAAACACCTATTAGGATTGGTCATTCATGCAGGGCTGCATGAAATGGAAAAAATGTTCTGTTTCCAACTTAGAATCAATCACTGCATTCTGGAATTGGAGTCAACTTCCATTCCACAGAACCTGGAATCTTTTTGTTGTTTCAGGGTTTGGATGAAGCAAAATCCAAACAGGCAAGAAACGCTCCCCATTTTCATTAGTGACTCCCAGAGTAGCAATTCCTAATGGCCCATCTACTCCTGATCTTCCCAGCAATCTTCCTTCTCTCCCCCATCACTTATGATATTCCAGTACAGCATATAGTATCCCCGACATGCCAGCTCTCAATCTTCCTGGCACCTTCCTTCCCACCTCAGCAGTCAATATCCCTGGCTGTTTTCCTGCTCCCTTCCTCTGTGAAACATTTGTGTCTGTATCAAAACAGTTCCTTTGTGTACTATACCTGAAACAAAACAACCAGCATGTTGCAGTCAAACCCAGCAGTTTTGCATACACAACAGTTTGTACATGGAACAGTTTGTGCAAGGAATGTTCTACACATTCCTAGCTCTTATTATACTGCTTGGACTGTAAAGCATTTTGCATACATTACCTCAGCAATCCTCAACTAGATGAAAATAGAACTGAAGGTAAGCAGTGGCTTGACTCTATCTAGTATAGATTTTCAGTACTTGAAATGAGTGGCATAAAAGGTAATAGGTCTTTAACATTTTGAATTTGTTAACAAGAAAAGCAGTTGTGTGACTCACAACTTTTTTTTTTTAATTTAGAGTTTGGGGGAATATAAAATATGTATTATTAATGTCATTAATTTGCTGGTTAACTTCATATTAAATTATTATTAACTACATCTTGATCTAAGATCACTTGGGTATTAAAAACAGTGTTATAATAAAATGTTATTTATTAATATATTACATTTATAATTATATCTTTACAAAATATATTTTGCTCTTGCATTTCAAAGTTATACTACACTGCTTTTATTGCTTTAGGGTACTGAAGGATAGCAAAGTATGAATACTTTGTCTTACTATACTCATTATTCTAAAATGAATTATTTTACCACAGTAATGCTTTCCAAAAAGCTGCTACTTTTTCATTGGGGGGGGGAGAGATTTTAATCTTCAGATTGAGCTTAATTAATTCTAAAAATTAGTCCTGTTTAGATTAGAAGTGTCTGATCTAAATTCAATGCAAAGTATGCAAAAATTGAATTGTTGAATTCTCAATTCAAACTTCATTCTTTTTCTAGCAACACTTCTTCTACTTTTCTTACTTAGAATTTTGTATGACAATGATGAATGATAAATAATAGAGTGGTTTTTTTTCTTAAATCTTCTCCCATGTAACTTCTAACTCTCATTATGAAGATTCAATGAGGAATATAAGTTTTTTTTTTCAAAATGCAAATTTATTTTTATTTATTATTTTGGAAGAACAAAAATAAGGCAGAGATTTTTTTAAAAAAATAAGGCCAATTTTAAATGAGCAGAGATAGAAATTCAAGAAAAAAAAGATTATTTTGCTGTTATTTTTTTATGTGATACATATTCATCTTGAAAATCTATATCCCAGACTACATTGCAAATTGATTTGATAATTTCCATATTCTAAAGACAGATACCAATGTATTATCACAGGAAGGGAAGGTTGACTGAACTTATGAAGATATAGAAATGCTACTTTTCATCTTACAGGAATGGCCTTTTCTTCACCTAATTTTCTGCTGTTCCAATACAATTCCAATATAGTAGATGGAAGCAAGAGAGAAAAATGTGCCCCTTCTGAAAGCTAAAATATTGTGAGTAGACAGCCAGTATTAAAATGTTAATGCCTTATGCTTAAAGATTTCAGTTCAGTGGTTAACTGGAAAAGCCCCAAAAGCAAAGGTCAACAATACAAGCTGGAAGTAATTTCAAGGCTACAGATGCTTCTTTGCAGGACTCTAGCAACAAAATAACATGCCTTCATACTAAAGGTTCAATGAAAGTATGAAAAACTTACAAAGTCTGTTCTGACTGATGGTTATTTGGGTTGAACCTATAAGACGGAAGTTGTTCAATATCTGCTTTTGTCAAACCCCTTGGTTTGGCCTCACCCAGTCTTTCTGCCAAGTTCAGCAGTGCCTGTGAGAGAAATAATTGTTTAGTTCAACCCTTTGTCTTTTCATAACACTACTACTTAGTGATGAGGAAGAAACCAGAATATACAATCTATACCATATGCAAAACCAAAGTTATCTGAAGGACATGCTATATTAGAGATATACCTATAAGGTAAACAATTCTTACTTGGCAATTAAATTCAAAATGAACAGATCTTAGAAATCCGTATGTGTAAATATATTCTTACACTTTAACTAGCTTTATGGAATTAATATTTTTTCTATTCCAAACAAAGATATTCACGAGTTTATGGTTTTCAGGATGCATTTTTAAAAAATCACCTCTAAAAACAATGGCATGAAAGGAGACAATGCTTCAAAGGAATTATGCATAAGGAGAATTGCTAACATGTTCTGAGATTTTTCCACACAATTTTAGACTTTCCCTCCCTCACAGTACAATCATTCTGACTTCTGACCAGTATTAAGGACAGATGGCCAATAATAAGGTAAAAATTAATATTGTGTAAACTGCTTTCCAGCACCAATTACAGCTAATCTAACACCTTGAGATTTTTTTTAAATTAAATCCTCATGACTATATTTTGCATAGTTATTTATTGCTAACCAACCTCATAGTTTTCTACTTCACCATCTTCTACATCCAGCTCAAAACTGAAGGCTGGCCCAACGGCAGGTGGCACAGGAAGCATTGATCTAAGAAAGAGGGATGGGCTTATTATTATTCAGAAAGTAAAATACTTTTTAATCCATATTTTTCAACCTGTTCCCAGAATATTTGTTAAAATTACAGTAAAATGAATAGAAAAACCATAATGTACTAAAGTAAAGGATTAAAAGTTTCAAATAAAAGCTTATTCCACTGGAAAAATTCTTATCCACTACAACCATTTCTACACTCAACAGTGGTGGGCACGGATTACTACTACTCCTTCAATTAATACAAACTAGGGAGTAGAAGGAAAGTATTATTCAAAGGCAAAAACTGCTCATATACACATAACCCTCAACTTATGACCACAAATGAGCCCAAAATTTCTGTTCTTGAGACAATTTTAACTGAGTTTTGCCTCGTTTTACAAGCTTTCCTGCCACAGTTGTTAAATTAATCATTTCAGCTGTTAAGTTAATAACATGGTCATTAAGTAAATCTGGCTTCCACATTGACTTTGCTTTTCAGAATTTCACAGAAGGCGATCACATGACCTTGGGACACTGCAACCATCATAAATATGACCCAGTTGCCAAGCATCTGAATTACGATCATGTGACCATAGAGATGCTGCAACAGCTGTAAGTGTAAAAACAGTCACAAGTCACTTTTTTCAGTGCTGTTGTAACTTTAAACAGTCACTACATGAACTGTTGTAAGCCAAGGACTATTTGTAATATTGCCACATGATCAAATGGCAGATTATGTATTTCACATAAAGGTTTCCTATATCAAATTAGCTTGGTAATTAAAAAAAAAATGGCTGACCACTAAACCAATCTCCCTCTTCCTCCGGGCAAGAGATATAGAAGCATAGCCAGCCGGACAAGTATGTTGAAAAATAGCTTCTATTCAAGCATAATGCTACTAACAAATGCTACAACTAAAAACAAGTAAAATGATGTCTTACAGGTGAAATTAAAAAGTATGAAATCAAGGTTCAATAGGACTCCAAAAACAAAAAATAAGAATTGATCTTTCCACAAGAACAGGAAGCATTTATCTCTCTTGTAGAGGAAACCATAAGGAAAGCATTCTGGAGACTGGATTTAAAACAGCAAAATTAGTGACAATGCTGAAATCTGGAAAAATGATATGAAGAAGGAAACCAACATAGTATATTTCTATACAAAATAAGAAAAATAAGAGCAACCCGAAAGATTATAATATATTCCTTGCAAGGTGCTATACATTCTCCAGAAAGTTCTGTAGCACTGATACAGAGCTCTTAAACATACTTTGCTTTACATCTAACCTCACTTCTTCAGCTTCGACTACCCACCAAAAGCAGCTCATTCAGTTTCTATAATTTCTTACTGAAAATTACCAAGCTGCACATTAAAAAAACTTCCTAAAATCTTTTGTGTGAGGTTTGCAGAGCTACCATATTCCAAAAACTGAAAATTCTATGTCTAAATTAGAAACTTTATATACAATCTCATGACAGAATAGGGAACCTTGTGCCTTCAATACATTTGGAAAATAATTCCTATACATCATTCATTGTAAGCGCATTATTTGGGATGTAAACTAAAACATTTACTCATTCCTGATCTAGAAAGTTTTCTTATTCGCCTGAATGCAAAGAAAGAGAAAAGCACAAGAATGTAGCGTAATGATACATTTACATGGATACCAGAGATAAATTAAAATAGTTTCCATGACAATATTTTATACCTTGCAAAGGCTGTTTGAATTAACATAGCATGTGTTTTGTGGGGATTAATTCAATAGAGATAGTCCTCGACTTATGATGGCAATTTGGACAAGAATTCCTGTCGCTAAGCAATGCGATCAATGGCAATCCCTGCAGTCAGGGTTGTTGTTATTAAGCAAATTCCATATCTATTAGACAAGTCAATTTCCTGCCAGCCCCCAATCAAATCAGTGGGAAAGCTGACAGGAAGCTGCAAATCCCAAGTGAGTTTTTAGCAGATCGGTAGGCAGATAAGTGCCTGCTGACAAGTGGGGAAGACATGAAGGGATAAGAGATCGAAATGCAGAGGGAGTGCGAGGGCATGCAGGAAGACAAACTGAAGCTTAGAGAGGTACACAATGGTGTTTAAGAGGCCAATGTGGCACAAAAACAGAGGGGCTGGGGAAGATGCATGGATGGGGAGACTTACTCCAATGACTTGCAACATTTCCTGTAGGCTTCCCCACTGATTTTCAGGGGAAGCCAGCAGGGAAGGTTACAAATGGCAATCGCAAGATTGTGGGGAATTGCAACCAGTTTTACGTGTGAGCTGATTGCCAAGTGCTCAGATCATGCATGAGGATGCAGGAATGATTGGTTATGACCACCATTCATTTAGTGTTTTGTAATTTTAATTGATTGTTTCACAAATGATTGAAGACTTCCTGTGCCTGACCTTTTAGCAAAAAGGCATCATACATCTTAAGTTCATACCAAAACAAATCCCCAGATACCAAACTTACAGCACATATGGCAATAGGCTGGGATGGTAAGGGGGAGGTGGAATTGGTTGCTGAGATCGGTATCGACTGCGCCCAGTGAGTCTTCGAGGCATAAAGGGTGGATAAGGCTAAAAGAAACAAAGCAAAGTGTTTTAAAAGTATGGTCATTAAAAAAAGTTTTACTTGTCAAAGTATTTTTTATCACTTTTTTTCTGTAGTAAAGGTCTTGCTCGGAGATCTTTACAAAAATAATTCACACTTTCATCATGACTAAACTACAGCAATGTATTTAAATGGGATCTTTGAACACTGCTAGGGAACTGCAATTGATACATAATGCAATAGTCTCCATGGAAAGGGGGAAAAGCATCCATAATTATATATCATCTATACTATACGCCCTACATTAGCTACCAATGGGCTTCTAAAGCACTTGGTTTAACTTTGAAAACTCTATGTGACCAGTTCCCAGATTATCACTGGAGTCGTCTCTTTTGAATACAAATGTCACATCCTGTGTATTCAGTCGAGTTGGGGTTGCTTCATGGCTCCAGTTTTTGTGAGATGAGATAAGTGAGAGCCCAGAGGCATTATTTCTCCTTGATGGCCTATATCCTACAGAATACAATAGATTTTCAACTCCACAAAGTTAGAGCAATAGCATCTTGGGTAGTTTTCTCTAAATTCTATGATTATGTCATGAGAAATAGTGTTGCTGCTAGTTTACATCAGGTATATTTTTGTTTGTTATTTTGTTCC
>JANHFJ010004727.1:37760-48786 GCA_032468195.1 Cerberus rynchops | reverse complement strand
TTCAGATTCAGGATTTCTCCAGACCGTACCAGTACAATGTCTTCAATAAAATCTTATTCTAAGGACTTTCGTTTCTTAGGAGTTCTGATTGCGTTGCTGACATCATGTGGAACCCTGACACCTTCACGATGACTGAACCAGGGTCAAAAAGCTGGAAGAACTTGTCTGTCTCTTTGCCTTTCAGATCACTGTCTGTGCAGCATTCCAAGAATTTTCTAGCCTACTATCTTACTGATAGTATCCTACTATCTTACTTTTCTAGCCTACTATCTTACTGAGCTCTCCCAATGTTGTGGAACTACAAGCTATTCTTCAATACTGTACTACCAAAGTAACATGATTCTAGCAAATGGGTTACAGTTCGTAACTATTTGACTTAAAACTGCAAATTTGACTTGAGGGTTCCTTAGGGTTTCTCCAATTTCCCTAAACACACACCTTGTGAAAATAACCGAAACCCATCTGTTCAGATGCTATACATCTGAATGAAGGCATTGGAAATAAAAAGTGGGAGAATGCTTGGGCTATGTATCTACTCATTTGGGGAGTAAGTGGTTCAATGCAGAAAACTTTGATTATCGAAGTTATTTATTTAAGAAGTTTAAAATTAGCTTATATTGACTGGAATATGCAGATTGCTTTCTTTACTATTGCAGTGAATAAACTAACATTTAGAATTATGAAGCAAGTAAGGTTTTTCTTTCCCCACAGCAAGGCACAAATGTTCCTTTGGGCAAACGAAATGATTCTTTACTAATTTACTTTTAAGGAAGTAACTTAATTAAAGTAGGCTGTATAACTTGTAAGTTCAGAATCACATCTGGCCCTGAAAATCTGGGCTTTACTTCCCAGAACATCTCAAAATTGTAATAGGCAAAGGAAAATGTTGAGTATGTATGGAAAATTGTGTCACTCTTATTTGAGTTAAACTCTAGATTAAATCTAATCAAGTTTAGGTTTTGTCCTGATCTTGCTTAATTATTTCTCCTGATCCCTCTTCCTTTTTTGAAGCACAGCCTATGACATGCCTTTCAAAGGCTAAAGATGACCCTACATATGAAAAAGACATCTAATGCTAACATCTAATGAAAACATCTAATGCTACTAAGCTGGCACTTTATCTCAGATCTGGATCTGGATGTGCATTGTTGAAAATCTACTTTGAAGAATCACATATCTTGTTTTGTAGATTTGCTATGTGTATAATGTTTAAATATGAAGCTTCTAGATAATAATATGAATGATAAAGCTATTCTTTCTTTCTTGTGAGCACAGCACCCAAACACAGAATCTACCTACTGTATATTCCTCCCATGTTTTCTCTTCCATTCATGCTTCAGTATAGGTCCAGGATGATGAGAAACAGATTGCTATGAAAACAAAAGATCTAAGCATATCTCATTTTTCTTCACCAATGCAGGTGTTAGACTTTAGGTAACTGTCCCAACAGAAAGAAGTAGACCCAGATGGAGAAAAATGTGGTATCTTCAAGAGCCATACTCCTTTGGCTGAATCAATGTGTTTTAATTGTGTAGAAATTTTCCATTATATTTACTCTTGGGGGGGGAAATCAAGAGACTTTTAAAATATCCCCTGTGCTTCAACTTTTGGAATGTTGGATTGTGCCTATAGATTTTTCTTCAAAATCCAGGATTTAAATAGCTTCATTCCAGGATTTAAATGTGATCTTGAACACTGCTTGAAAGCACAAACTACATATGTCAGTTTGTGAATATTGCAGCATTAACAAGAGGTGTATAAATTGTGACTTACCTATTTCCTGTTCAGCGCACTTTGTAAAATTCACCATTACCATAAATTTCATTGCAGTTAGGTGTAATATATGCAAAGATAAATCTAATAAGATGCAAAGGCCCTGAAGATTGGAATGTCATAACATTTACAGACCATAAGGAAGGGAACGGATCTTCGAATAAGCATCTACCATAAATCATATGCAAAAGATAGAAAAATGTCTATGGCTGAAAATAAGCAGACAGTCCTCCCCAATATATTAGACATACACCGGATGGCATATTTCATTTTTCCAAGATGCTTGTTTTTTATTGACTGTTGCTATTTTTCCATTGGTAGGACTGTTAGTTAATTCTTACATTACCAATAAGAGAAATCTATAATCAGCAAATGCTAATATACCGCCTACTACAAGCAGAACGGATCCATCTAATTCACTGTTCCTGAGAAGAGCGACCTAGTTGTTTTCCACTTCCATCACTCCTTGTTTTTCAGTGGTGGGACCAGTTCTCTGGAATAGCCTCACTTTTAAGAGATCAAATTTGCCTTTCAGAGCCACTGAAAACTGAGCTCTCCTGAACAATATTGGCAAAAATAAGATGATGCCATTTGTGCTGGGTTGCTGATATGGCTGCGATTGTTCCTGTTGTGTGATTTATATTTGTTATGATGTCCTCTTTTTTTACTTTCTATTTCATTGTTCCAATATCTAATGGGCTGCCACAAAGAAGAGGGAGTCAACCTATTCTCCAAACCACCTGAACGCAAGAAAAGAAACAATGGATGGAAACTAATCAAGGAGATAAGCAACCTAGAACTAAGGAGAAATTTCCTGACAGTTGGAATAATTAAACAGTGGAACTGTTTCCAGCAGTTGTAGATGGTCAAACACTGTAGGTTTTCAGGAAGACAACCATTTGTCTGAAATGTATAGAGTTCCCTGCTTGAGCAGAGTGCTGGATGAGAAGACCTCCAAAATCTCTTCCAATTCTGCATTTCTGTTATTCTCTTATTTGTTGATGGAGCAGTATTCAAGGTCATTTTCTGACACAAAGGAGATGGAGTCACAATACTTGTAAATGACAATTTGGAGTATTGAGAATGCTATAGAAATAGTTTGAACAAGTAGTTGCTATTGTCAAAGAAACAAAAAAAAATTACAATTCAACTGTACTGTCAGGATGTCTCAAATATAGAAAAAGAATTTCAGTCAGACTCGAAAAACACAGAAGTGTTTTGTTGTGAAATGGAGTGCCTTGGGCTTATCCATTCTCTTTCCCTTCTTAATCTGCTTCACTTCTCTCTAGTGATTTAGAGCAGGTCCTACATATTCATACTGGTGCGCTCGGGCCTCAAGTCTCTATTTTGGGAGTTCTTTATCTATTCTGTACAGTTGGCTACCTGTGATTAAAAATGATAGAGATAAAGAGATACAGTTTTTATAGATTGCAAAGCCTGGGCCTAACTACTTCTCTGTTTATTTAATTTTATTTTTTAATAACCTAGATGGCCTCCTGTTGGTTTACAACAATAAGCAATTATTGGGGGGAATATGCCATAAAGGGAACTGCTTTTTAATAATGTTGTTGGGATAACTCTGCCAAAAACAATGCAAGACCATTTTCTCCAATTATACTCTATGAATACAAATGTGAAATTTTAGAATGCTTGGATCTGGCTCTCAAAGTGATTAGGTGTTACTCAGTGACTATTTTTGTAAATTCTTTTATTTGCAAATGGTAGAATTATAAAAGAAATTCTTTAATCCCTTGTTTGAACATTCATATTCAGTCAAGGTGATGTGAAATTATCATTCTAAATGGCTGCATTTATTTCCCAGATGTATCTACGCTTGGATTATCTGTCAGACAGGTGAAATAATTAGGAGCTGGGACTTGCCCAACCCGCCCAATGTATTTCCTCTAATAAGAACTGGCTGCATTATTCCAGATGTGGTCTTTATAAAATCTTAGTAAGACCACACCTGGAATACTGCAACCCGTTTTGGTCACCACATCACAAAAAAGATGTTAAGACCTTGGGAAAGGTGCAGAGAAGAGCAACTATGATATTTAAGGGACTAGAGACTAAAATGTATGAAGAACGGTTGCACAATTTGAATATGGCTAGTCTAAAGAAAAGAAAGATTGGGGTGACATGATAACAGTATTCTGGTATTTTAGGGGCTGCCAAAGAAGAGGGGGTAAACTTATTTACCAAAGCACCTGTAGGCAGGACAAGAAACAAAGGATGGGAACTAATCAAGGAGAGAAGCAACCAGGAATTAAGGAACACCTTCCTAACAGTAAGGACAACTTGCCTTCAGAAGTTGTGAATATTCATCAACTGGAGTCTTTAAGAAGAGACTGATAGTCACTTGCTTGAAATGGTATAGGTTCTCCTGCTTGATAAGGGGGTTGGAGTAGAAAACCTCCAATGTCTCTTCCAGCTCTTTTCTGACTAACCCTTTCTGTGAAAATTACCAAGAGTGGCTTCACTATCTATCTATCTATCTATCTATCTATCTATCTATCTATCTATCTATCTATCTATCTATCTATCTATTTTGCTTGGGCGGATTGTCATTCTCAAGGAATACTCAGATTGCTTTTTCTGATAGCTTCCAAACTTCCTTGACATGGATCTCTCCTTCTGAAATTGCAGATGGGCGTACTACTTTTCCAATATTCATTTAAAACATTTTAAGGGTATTTTTAATTAAGAATATTATTTTGGTAAAATCTTATCTAAAAATGGACCGGACACATTTTTAAACCATCTGTTCGAGCTAATTTCAATTAGTACAGCTATTCCGGATATGGAGAAGCTGGTGCAAATTTTAAATGCAGAGGACCGATGAAAAAAGAAAACAGAACAAATGTGAGTGTGACTAGCTCAAACTCACCCAGCTGGCTTTCATCCCTAAAACAAGACTAGAACTCACAGTTTCCTGATTTCTAGGCTAGCATATTTACCACTATATCAAATATGGTTCTAAACCACATTAATTAACCATGTGTGAATCCCGTGTGGGGCATCCTGTGTGGTGCACAACTGATACTATCCCAAGTAATTTAGGATTGAAAAATTTCAGGAATGGATTAGGAAGTACACAGTGAAATGCTTATTTTATCTTGGTCATCGACATTCAAGAATAATCTCCTGTGTCTTGTATGTGGTTTCCTGAAACCCATACATCAATAGTAACTGACATGCTCAATTCCATGAACAGTAGATCCAGTTCAGTCAATTTTACACAGGCAATATTGTCTATATAAGCCTTCAAGCATGCCAGACATGGCAGCTAATTCCAGCACAATAGGGAGCAGTGGAAGCCAGCTGAAAAAAAAAAAAAAAGGATAATTCAAAGTAACACTTGTTGAAGGCAGCCTTTTCCTTTTAAAGCAAAATAAAATCTTGTCTCCCTGTCCAGATAAAATCTTATATAGGAAGCTCCAATCTCTCATCTGATTTGTTGTATGAGTTTCTTCTGAGTTGAAAAATTACATTCTACAGGGGTTTATCTGCTAAACCAGACAATGATGTATACAAGCCTGAAATTTGTGCACTATTCTTTTGAGTGTCAGAAGTGCCATTACAAAAAGCAATGATTATTAGGAAAAACTGACCTGCTTATTTTTTGGGGGGGAGGGGGTCACTAAAGATTTCAACTGTATCCATTATCAGTGGGTAGCAATTAAGGAACTAAAAATCCTGAAGGCCATTACAATGTGTTTTTCTGAACAACTTCTCATTCTTCAAAATCTTCTCTACATGTGCTGAACCATACTGGATGAAATGATCGCACCTCTTAGGAAATTAAGTTCTGAAGTCGAACGTTTGTTGATGTGTCAATTAAATCAAGAACGATCATACAGGTATCTGACACCAAAAAAACTAGTCTTCAAAATATCAGTTGCTACTATGATAGAAAAAAACAAATACTTGGAATATTCTCATTTGCCCATACATAAATATCCTCATTTTGCCATATATACAGCCACTTTGGTATAGTGCAGTGGTGGCAAACCTCTTTGGCACCGAGTGCCAAATGTGAGTGCAGGTGCACTCATATGCACTTTGTGTGTGCGTGTACCTTCTGTGCATGTGCAAAGCTTCTGCAGGTGTGCGATTTGCACACGTGCATGTCTTTCCTGAATGCATGCTTTGTACATGTGTCTTTTGTGTATGTGCACACTGCAGACGCTTGCACATGCACAGTCACGCAGGAGTCTCACACACATGCGCAATCACATTGGAGTTGCATGCAGATTTTTGCACGCATGTGCAGTCATGTGGGGCTCATGCACAGATTCTCATGTACATGCACAGTCGCACGGGAGTTACACACATATTCTCACATGCATGCACAGTCATGCGGGAGTTGCACACGGATTCTCATGCACATGCGCATGCACAGTCAGTGAGTTGGGACAACAGCTGGCATGCTGGCAGAGATGGGTCTGTGTGTGTGCCATAAGTTCGCCATCAGGATCCTAGTGGTTAATACACCAGGCTAGAGACTAGGAGATTATGAGATCTAGTTCTGCCTTAGGCATGAAAGCCAATTGGGTAACTTTGGGCCAATCACTCTATCTCAACCTAGCCCACCACAAGGGATTGTTGTTGTGGGATAAATAGGAGAAAGAAGGAGTATCAAAGTGCATGTTTGCCACTTTGAGTTATTTATAAAGTAATAAAGGTGGACTAAAAATCAAATAAATAAATAAATAAGTTTATTTAAATGTTGTACCTTAGCATGGCTTTTGTCTACTCTTCTGTCTGTAAGATGCTAGTTCTGCACATAACAGGATTCCATTGCTGGAAGATTTCTGAATTATTAGATACAACTTTAAACTTTAAGATGGAGAATATCTGAAAGGCATTTCTTCACTTTAACTTTTGGAATACATATTCTAGAGTTCAGAGAGGGAACTATTCATGAAAACAACTGAATTGTCCAATTGTTAAACAATATTTCCTTTCACTTTGTATCTCTTTGTGAATTTGCATTGGTTCTCTGTGAATAAAATTAAAGAAATTAAGTTTAGGAATACTTTTAAGTCTAGTGTCTCAGAGAGTCTCTCTATCTCCTCACTCACTCACTCACTCACTCTCTCTTCTCCATTGAAAGCCTGCCTGAACAGAAAAAAATAATAAAATGAAATATGTTGATCGCTGCAGTTCAAATGTCTAACGAACCACTTGAGACTATTTGGATTTTCCTAATAATCATTGCTTTAGGTGATGGTACTTGACTCATCCTTATTCTGCCAGAGGAATAGAGCTTTTGAAGAAGAATTGGCAAGAAAATATAGATTTGTATGCAACTTAGAAGAAAATACCTGGAAACAAGGAAAGGTTTCAGAAGGATAAAAGTTAAAGGACTTGTGAAGAAAGACACAAAGAGGAAAATGAAGCAATAGAAATTCTGGGTGAACCTCCAAAGAAAATGATATTTATTTATTTATTTCCTTCTACTATTAAAGGAATAAATTTTAAACACCTCGGAAAAGCCTCTGTTGATTGTTTTACAGGGCTTGAGATCCTAAGGGCAAAAGTCTCTTGAGTGACATTGCCAGTGTTATGCTTTGAAAAGATTCTCAAGCTGTATGCTAAAAATATCATTGTGGTCTTTCATATAATTCAAACATTTTCAAATTAATAAGAAATCAAGCTTTGCAGCTGGAAGGGTAATGTGTAATGTCTGGAGAAACAAAAATAATTTATTTCATTCCTGAAGATAATTTGAGATATAAGGTTGTCCAGGAAGGCAACAGAGGCAGAAGAAAGAGAATTGGCAAAGGAAGGAGGAAGTTAAAATGGAAGGACTGGAAAACAGATGGTAGGCTGAATAGAAATGAATAAAAGGTGAAAAAGAGAAGAAAAGAAGAAAAATTGCTCTTTTACAGTACAACCAGCAGTGATGTAGGCTGATGAATGATGGAAACCGGAAGCTATTTCATCTGGAAGGGTTGTATGGTTAAGCTGCTTTAAAAAGCAATGTGATGTTCAATTTAAATGACTTTTAGGATTTCACCTTCTCATTTTATATCACACCATTTGGCATTTGAAGTCCTGATAGTAATACAATAACAATCATTTAAAAATTAAAATGGTTACCTTAGACTCAATGAAAGTAAGAGTAAAATATGACTGCATATTGATGAGATCAAAACTTCAGGAATTCTGAAAATGTACTCCATTTAATAAATTATATCAAGGATAAAGTAGATCCTGGTTGTAAGGGTTGCAGATGTAATAAAAATCTTCTAGAAAGGATTAAAACCACTCTCCTTGCTACATGATCCAAAAGGATATAATAGACAACACTGGAAATCTGCCATTGTAGAAAACTATTTTCAATGTACGATACTTTTGGTGTGTTTTTTGCATAATGAATGTGTTCCCCAGATAGTGAGCAAGAATTTGCTAACACATTTGGGTTATTAAAGCCATGAGTAATTATGAACAATCACTGGGTTGTTGGGTTTTTTTTTGGGGGGGGGATGAAGCTAGGTTAAAAACAATCTTCAGAAGGACAGAAATGGGTTGCCATTGCCCCCTTCCTAGTGCTGAGAGAAAGTGACTGGCCCAAGGTCATCCAGCGGACTTTGTGCCTAAGGTGGAACTAGAACTCACGATCTCCCAGTTTCTAACCTGATTCTAACCTGTCTCTCACTACTATATAGGAGCTTAAAAATTATTTATTTTATTGACATATGCCATTGACTTTGTAAATCTCTTTGGTATTTCTATTTCATCATGATCATACAAATGATCTTATCTTGTGTAGGATGCATATATATGTGTTTAAGGTTTAAGGTTTTTTTAAATATTATTAACTTCTTTACAAGACTGGGTCAGTCACTGAAACCAGAGATTTTTTATTATTATTATTATTATTATTATTATTATTATTATTATTATTATTATTATTATTATTATTATTATTATTATTATTACCGGTATTTGTCAAACAGGTACAAGATAACAAGTAGCGGTATGAATATGAACATAACGAAGGAAGTAAATACAAGTAAATGGGGATAATAGGCCCCTTTTACAGACCTCTTAGAAATGGGGGGAGTCCACAGTAGACAGTTTGGGATTGAAGCTGTGAGGGTTTGAGGATGTAATGACCAGGTCAGGTAGAACATTCCAGGTGTTGACTACTCTGTTGCTGAAGTAATATTTTCTGCAATCAACTTTGGAGCGGTTTACCTTGAATTTGTAACAATTGTTTGCCTGTGTATTATTGTGATTGAAGCTGAAGTAATCATTGACAGGTAAGACTTGTAGCAGACAATTTTGTGTACTATGCTTAGATAGGATCGCAGACTGCACAGTTCCAGATTGTCTAAGCCCAGAATTTCAACCCTGGTGGCATAAGGAATTCTATTGGGAGTAGACGAGTAGAGTACTCTTCTGGTGAAATACCTCTGGACTCGCTCAATCATGTTAATGGCCAATATATAGTGTGGATTCCAGGTGGATGAACTGTATTCAAGAATTGGTCTGGCAAAAGTTTTGTATGTCCTAGTAAGCAGTACAGTGTTACCAGAGAAGAAGCTACACAGGGTTAGCAAGAAACTCTTAATGCCTTTTTGGCAACGCTGTTACAGTGAGCTCTGGCACTTAGATCGTTTGAGATTTACTCTTCCAAGCTTTTGGACTCGTGCTGGAGCCCATCTTCAGGGAACTTCTCTCTACTGAAAGTATGTGCTTTGGGCTATTCTGTGAGTAGTGTTTATGTGATGCCTTCCATTAGCTGATTGGTATGTTGATGGCTGGCGATTGGCTGTTGTTTTCTTACTAAGCCATGGTGGTGCAGTGGTTAGAATGCAGTATTGCAGGGTATTTCTGCTGACTGCTGGATGACTGCAATTTGGCATTTCGAATCTCATCAGGCACAAGGTTGACTCAGCCTTCCACCTTTCCCAGGTCGGTAAATTGTGGACCTAGATTGTTGTGGCTAATATGCTGACTCTGTAAACCACTTAGAGAGGGCTGTAAAGCAGTGGGAAGCGGTCTGTAAGTCTACTGGTATTGCTATTAATTTCTTCATTTAATAAAATCTTGCCACATCATCTGTTCTTTTCACGCATATGCATCCTACACAAGATGGATATTTGAATGATCATGATGAAATAGAAATAGCAAGGAGGTTTAACAAAATTCAAATGCATATGTCAATGAAATAAAGAATTTTTAAGCTCCTATATATTGATAGTGAAAGCCAGGTTAGAATCAGGTTAGAAACTGGGAGACCGTGAGTTCTAATTCCATCTTAGGCACAAAGCCAGCTGGACAACTTTGGGCCAGTCACTTTTTCTCAGCCCTAGGAAGGAGGTAATGGCAAACCACTTCTGAAAAACCTTACCAAGGAAACTGCAGGGTCTAGTCCAGGTAATCTCTGAAAATCAAACATGATTGAAAAAGAAAATATATTAGTAGTAGAGCACATAACTGAAAATCAGTTCTTAGGACCATTTTCATCATTTTGAAGGGATGGGGGATACATGAATATTTTGGTGCTTGATACCATATTTTTCTAATAGTTCAATGATTGTAATGAATAATGCAATTAGGTATGTGGCTAGAATGAAGATTTTCAGGTTTTTCCCAAGCTTGGGAGGGTAGATATTTAGGGCTGACTGAGCAATATGAATATATTTCCTGCCTGAAAATGTGAAAACTGTATCACTGCTTTTCAGCAGTCACGGCTTGTGGAGGTTTCAGAAGCAGCAAAGAAAGAAATAATGAAGTCCTGAGGTCCATTCAGTATCCATTCCTATTTAGAAATGTGCAATGTTACTAATATTTTATAGCTTTCAAATGAAGAAGTTCAATTACATTGGAAGTTCAAGGTTACTGCACACATTTTCTTCAATCTTTGTTGTAACTAGTGACCAAGGCTAGTCAACGATGGTGGCAGAGTTTAATGTAAAAGTGTTTCATTTACTATACTCATATTTGTTATTGGGACTATGCAAAACTTTCAAAAGAGGTGTTTCACAATATCTGAGAAGCCAGATTGAGCACAATAAAACAGTTCCATCTCTTTTTCAGGTTCACCTTTCTGTCTTGGGTGCCTCTTTCAGATGCTCCTGGATATGTGTTCAGGCTCCCTTGTTTTGCTTTAGAATGGGAAATCAAATAATAAAACAAAGGGCCTTTACACATAGACACATGCCAGCTGGAAGTACTTTCTGAAGCACTTACATAAGGTTGGGAAAAGATGCAACTATTTAACCATTCCAGAAGAAGG
>JANHFJ010004722.1:18910-32365 GCA_032468195.1 Cerberus rynchops | reverse complement strand
CTAATAATGATCTCCAATCCAATCCGGAACAGTATAATGAACTAGAAATTACTTAAATTGTATACTCACTTCAACCAAACTAATGTAGCCTGTTCATACAATAATTGTTTATTCTTTACGAGGAACAGATCTGGAAGATGCAATAGATAGTATGAGACACCAGATGATGCTGTTTCACAGGATATGAATAAAGCCTGACTTCTGTCCATGATCTTTTTGCATTGACTCTGCCAATCAAGAGGAGTCCATTTGTATTCTGAAGCTTTCCTGGTTATTTTGTGTGAAAAGGTTTAATGGAAGTAATTCTTTCCTGTGGATTTCTTCTTCATTGTAAGGAAAGTCTTGCCTTCCTCATCAAGTTAGTGCAAATTAGTGGATCAGTTAATTTACACTGCAGCTGAACTTCCAGGTTATGATGTCACTTTCTAACAGCACGTAGATCATATTGAATTTTTTACCTTTGACAAAATCAACCCGTGATCATTATCACCCATAGTTCAGCTCACAATGTTTTCATTCAGATTCTCCCTTTAGTTCAAAACAAAACACGTTTAAAAAATACAAAGATTATCAATGGAAGAGAATATTTATAGCTCAGAGTTGAACCGTGGGGTTCTTGGAACTCTCTCTGAGCTTGGTTGTTTTCTTGCAGACATTTTATTAGCCATCTGGGTAACATAAACAGTACAAGAAAACAACCAGACTCAGAGAGCACCAAGAACCTGACAATGCAAAGATTTGCTGAACAGAGCAGGATTTCCCCCCAATATCTATCTAAATCAACTTCCCCAAGGACCAGCTCCTAGCACTGACAGTTAAAAGATTTTGAATCTTCTTCTTAATGAATTGATGGAGATCTTGCTAGTCATCAGGATAGTAAGTTTCCTATTTGAATCAATTTACTTGATGATTAATTCTGGGAAAAGGCAAAACATTATGGACCATCACAATATTCTAAATTGAGTAAATCCAAAGATGTTGCATTAAAAAGAGCGGCTTTTAATTCCCAAAAGTATATGATCAATAATAATTTGCTTCTTCCCAGAAAGGCTGAGATAGTGTTTGACACAATATGATTTAATCTAGCATTATTTCTGTGTTTAACTAACCTATATGCTTGAAACTGATTATAGATAAGGCTTCAATGTTATCACCAGTCCAATATTTCCCCTTTTATTTCAAATATCTTGAAGATTTTTTGGGAAGCTCAAAAAATGTACCTCAAAATGTATTTCCTCATTCTTCTCATCAAAGACAAAAAACCCAAATAACAGAACATAACTACCTTCTTTTTTTAAAAAAATGCATAAATATATCCATTGATACAGTAGAGAGATTATAATGGTGGATTTGAATCAGATAGATCCATATTCAAATCTACACTCAACCATAAAAACCATAAAAACGGTGTCACTATTATTCGTTTCTCCTTTTAATCTTACCGAAACAGAATTTCTGTTCAAGAATTTCTCTGAAAGTTTATTTACTTACTTTATATTCAAAGAAATTATGAGCTGTCCAGAGTTACGTTTCTTAGATGGGTGATTATAGAAGACTTTAAAATAAGTAAGTGAAATAAATTCCTCCATTCTTTTTGTTGGGTCAATAAGGAGAGTAAGTTTTCTGTCACTATGCGAGAATCATGAGTAGCCCACCAAGTTTGCAATGCCTTTCACATGTTATCCCTCTTCCTGGGATAGGCTCTTAACTTCTAAGCGTTTCCTACACTCTGTAGAAAATCAGAAAATCACTTACTGACATCTCTCTTGCCATCAGCCTCTACTGATCTCTGAGTCCTCAATTGACTTCCTGCTTTCCCCTTCGAGTTACACTTTTTGACTTCAGACTTTGGTTGCATATTCAATGTTGGGCTTTGGCTACTCTCCCTTTTTGTTCTAGTTTAACAGCTGCCACTCTTTTTCTTTTTTTACAGGCATTATAAAATATAGTTCATCTTTTCACAGGCATCTTTTGTGAGGGTAGCATTTTCTTCCTACTGTTTCATAACTAAATGTGGTGTCATCCAGCCATAACCGGAATGAAGATGATTATCAAAATATTAGGTGTGTGATAGTAGAAAATACTAGAAATCACTTCTGAGGATTCGTTCATTCATGTTCGACATTAAAGGGGAGAGAAAAAGAGGAAAGTTTTCTTGGTCCTAAAATCATAAAATCTGCGTTGGTCAAAAGCTTGACCAAGAATGTAGGGGAAAAAATATGAATTTGGGTGAATTAGACTTTCAGCTAAGATGCTGAGATAGCGATATGTGGGGAAAAGTTATTCTTTATTTTTGAAAGTACAGATGACAGCAATTACTGTGACCTGTCCCTGACTGAAGCAAAATACTGAGATTTCTTCCCAGGAAGAGAGTGAAAAGAGAGAGAATGAGAAAAGAGAGAGAAACAGGGAAAACTAATATGGGATAGGTGCTCTAAGGGGATGGGGGAGCTGCAATCACATGTTATTCAGTGGCTGGAGGAAATTATCCTCAAAGTGTGTATAAAACTCAAATTTCCATGTAACTTTTATGATCACTGAATGATTTATGAGAAATGTTCAGAAAAATTCCCAAATATGGAAATACATTTATTAGGATCAAGTAAAATGTCACAATTTTAAAAAGCAGGATTTTTACATACTTTCATCAATAGCGATCTTGCTTTTCCCTTTTCAGGTAAGCATACAAATGACAAATGTGCTCTGCTTCATATCTGTTAAGGCCTAGCCAAAGGTTATTCCTGATTTTGGCCAAAATAAATCAGAAGGCTTCTAAGGGGCAAGTAGGGTACAGTTGGTTTGCCTGTCCCCTCTTTCTTGCACAGTCTAAACTGCACATTAGCTTGCCTGCTGAGTGTTACAGAGTCCTCTGGAACAAAAGTGAACAAAAGAGGGAAGAAAGAATCCCAAGTGTCAGCAAAAACATAGCTCACAAATGTATTCAAATCAGTCATGCATTTAGATTTAAATTCATTTCCTTTGCCATGCGAATATATACATAAGTTTATGTTAAAACCACATATTCTAAATAAGCAGATATTTTTCTAAGCAGATGCTCACCTAGCACCACTCTCATTTTCCTTAAGCCTCTGGAATCCTTTTTCTGTATTCTCCCATCTTGGTCCCACCATCCATTCAGATCACGTCGCATAACCGTGTTTGAATGACTCATATTCATTCAGAACGATGCACAACTTTCCAACACCTAGAACTTAGAACATAAAATAATAGAGATGGAACAATCCATGCAAGTCTTCTAGTCCAACCCCCTGATCATTTCATATAAATGGTTGTCCAGTCTCTTTTTAAAAGCCTCCAATTGTAGAAAGCACCCACAACGTCTGAAGATAAGCTATTTCATTGGTTGATTGCTATCACCATTAGGAAATTTCTCCTTAGTTCTAGGTTGCTTCTCTCTTTGATTAGTTTCCATCCATTGTTTCTCATCTTCCTTTTGGTGCTTTGGAAAATAGTTTGATCCTTCTAAAGTTTGACTTTCTAAAATAGCTTTACCTTCTAAAGTCAGCATGGTTAATAATCAGTGACTGACTGTATAGCTTTTAATATTTGTAAAGATAAATTGTACCTCAAGAGAAATCAATACATTCATATTACTGTCTGATGCAGCTTGGCAATCAGATAAGAAACAGATTTAGAAACTGTAGTGCTTGTATTGTGTTGAGAGCACTTAAAGGATCAAGGATCCACTGTCCCCTTGGATTGAGTAGATCATTCTACTCCAGGCATTAGAGAGCTAGCATGGCCTGGAGCCAGCAATTAAAATCTAAGTAGGGACATTTAAATGTTTCTACTGTGAGAGTGGGGGTAAGGATAGGTGTGTGAAGATGAAGCCATGTTGGATTAAGTAATCCAAAAACCCACTGATAATCAGCAATGGAAAGGAGTAATACCTGCAACACTAGATTGAGATTGACATCTTTCTGTTCAAATCCATCCTATTTCAAGACTAATAGGAAGAAAGCTAAGTGACTGCCCATTCTATTACAGTGTATTCCAGAGAATGTATAAGTTTGGAAAGAAGAATTTAGGCACAGACTTGGCAGCCCATGGAAGCTGCAGCTGTGGAGGATGGGGGAGAGGAGAACAGTTATAGGAGATTAAGACTATGATTGGTATATCTCTTGGAGCCAAAAGGGATGGAGAGTAATACTTCACTGTACTTAGCTGCAATGTAATTCTGATTATTGGCATATTCAGATGAGTCAAGGAGAAGCATCATGCTTGGTGAAATATATCCTTTCTGTAATGTGAGCAAATTAATATATGTGGGGATTTTGAGAAGAAAAAATAGGAGTTTTTCTTCTCCAATTTCTCTATGGCAGTCTGCTAATTAGGTCTTTGTAAAGGGTTAAATCCAAGGAAGTGGTTTGCCAATAAGATCGTATGTGCAAAGAAAAACAAATGTTTGCAAAAACAAAGCAACAATCTTGCCAAAGAAGAGGAGCTAGGAGAGGGAGACATGCTTGGAGAATTTTTAAGACATTGCAACACTGGAAGATCCTGCAGTTGACTAGACCTGGCAGGATGGACCAAGGAAACGGAAGAGGGATTTGACAAAGCTGCAATGTAGAACAGATGAGAGAAACTCTGTGTTTGGAAGTTTTGTGGTAGGCACTGTGGGACAAAGCTGGCCAAAAGTTCAATTATAATGTGCATCCCTTAGAATCAAAAGGCTGAAGATTGAGGGGCCTGGCTGTCAGCATAATATTCTAATGGAACCCATGGGATATGGAATTTTTTAAAATATCATATATGGTGTTGAGACAAAATGCTTCCCCAGAACAGTAATGAGCTGACAGACATTAATGAATTAAACCTTAGGTAGCAATGCTTTCCACACAGAAAGCCCAAAGTCAATTTTTTTAGCCACTGAAAAAGATGCTCAGATAGGGATGAATAAAATTTCTGCCAGATTGCTACTACTGGTACATGAAGGCAATCTTAGGAGTAGTATACCAATGACCTAACATAAAATATAATTTCACAAAGTTATATAACACAAATATAAAGCACACTTTGGGCTTGATTTTAAAGGTGCAGCTGATGCTGAACACATCAGCCAGGTTTCTCAGTGGTGGCTAGTAGCTGTGCGCATTATACATTTGTAGAAATAACTACATCACTACCAATTAGCTATTTAATAAAGTCCAAGGCTTTGGTTATGACAGAAGACCTCGCCAACTTGTAAAGAAAATACCCACCAACTTTCACTGTTATAGATCTGGTTGATAAAGACAGATCTTCAGGAAAAATCCCACTGTATGTACAGTAACAAGAAACACTGAAGGCTCTCCCAGTGTTGTCTATGGTAGGCTTTCTTCTACTAGCTCTTTCCCCTGAAATTTGGGAGGGGAGGTGTTTTCTATAGCGGGTATACCAAAGCTGGCTAGAGAATTCTGGGAGTTGAAGTCCTCCAGGCTTAAAGTTGCCAAAGTGGAGACCCTTGTTCTATAGCACCTTTCAAGTGTCTGTTGAAAACTGATCTTTTCATTCAAACCTTCTCAACATGAATTTTTTTAGAGGGATATCATTCGCAACTTTTTAATATATACTTTATATGTGCTTTTTTCATATTTTCATTAAATCACTTTGAGATGCTTCAATATAGTGGGCAGTATATAAATAAAATCCAGGCTGTTCGATAGACAGGGAAGCATATACTGTATGTGTTCTAATACAATGGCCAAAGAAAACTAACACACTCACTTCCTCTAACCTTAAAATGGCAGTCTGGGTTTAATATATCCTTCTTCACAATGATAACTTTGTTATCCAAATGGCATTGGTGCTAACTGTCTGGTTGATGTCTCTTAGTACCTTCACACTATTTCTGCCAGAGCTCTGCCTTTGAAATACGGCTTTGTGAAGCTTCCCATCAATGGCATGCAGAAAAGTACTTCTTTGGCATTCTTCCTTTAATGATTCTAGTCCACTATTTCTTGGATATTAGTCTAACTCTTGTCCCATGGTGAATTGCTCATGGCAAACTGTCCTGACTGGTTAGTTGTTGTAGTAGACCTTTGTTTTCTTCTCTGAAGTGTGGCTTGTCAGAATAAATACCGTTAATCTGTCTTTTGTAAACCATCCAGAGTCACCTTATAGGAGGAGACGGGCAGCATAAACATTTAATAAATAAATTGGGCATTCCTAGTTATGGGAGAGGAGCTGTTTATTAAATGTTTATGCTGCCCATCTCTCCTCTAAGGTAACTCTGGGAAATTTACAGTATTTTATTTCTTCTGATCAACAACACTTTAGAGAAGAAAACAAAGGTGCTGCTTTCCTGGGACACCCCTCCCCTGCCCAGGTTTTATAACATTCAGTCCTCACCACTGCTGTAGGTCAGCGGAAAGCCTGGCCAAAAAAGAAAAAAGAAAATGGACGCCCATGGCCAGACCGGCCAGCAGTGGCTGAGCAGACCGGGCTTTCCACCTGTACCCCCAGTGCAATTTTGCCATTTTTCCTAGCTGCCAAGCAGCTCTGTCTCCCGGCGGTGGATGAGCAGGCCAGCTCAAGGCCAGAAAAACCTCACAGCCAAATGAATGAAGTCTGAGGAAAGGCAAGGAAAGTCCTGACACTCCCAGAGTTCTCTGCCTGCTTTGCAGGATTCGGAGAATGGCAGATCTTCCTGTCAGTTTTACAGTCAGCTTCCAAACTGGCTGGAACTTAGCTGAGAAAGCCTCTTCCAGGATGTACCTCCATGGTGCTCAGCCCTGTCAATTAATCCAGACCCAAACGATGTGTAGAGTGTGCAGAGAAGAGCCAAATGATTAGGGGACTGGAGGCTAACATCATATGAAGAACAGGAACTGGGCAAGGCTAGTCTAGTGAAGAGAAGGACCAGGTGAGACAGGATAGCAGTCTTCCAATATTTGAGGGGCTGTCACAGAGAGGAGGCGGTCAAGCTGTTTTCCAAAGCACCCAAAGGCCAGACAAGGAATAATGGATGGAAACTGATCAAGGAGAGATTCAATCTAGAAATAAAGATAAATTTTCTGACAGTGAGAACAATCAACCAATGGAACAGAAGTTGCCTTCAGAAGTTGTGGGAGCTTCATCACTGGAGGCCTTCAAGAAGAGATTTTACTGCCATTTGTCAGAAATGGTGCGGGGTCTCCTGCTTGGGTGGTGGGGTTGGATTAGATGACCTACAAGATCCCTTCCAACTCTGTTAATCTGTTAATAGAAGAAAAGTGGAAGAAAACAGAGGGAATTGGAGAAAGTCAGGAGAGAATTTGTTTGTGAATTACATACCCTGAAATATGAAGATAGAAATATAAAAAGATAAACCAAAGAGCCATCAAGATTTTCATTCTTTATCATAGTGACTAACCAGATTTGTTAATGAAGCCTACAAATGTCAGCCGGAAGGTGATAATCCTTCCTGCTATTTTTGCTTCTTGTCAGCTGATATTTAAGATAAGCTACTACATCACAGAAGAAAGAAATACCCATCCAGGAACAGTATGATCCGCCTTTGGTGTTTATCCAAAGCCTGTGCAATAGTTTTACTTAGTTTACTACTACTTCAGATTTTATACTTTCACCTTTAAGTGGATTCTAAAATATCAGATAGGGGTTTCTAATGTTAACACCTAAACAAAACAACTTTACAGCCTTTCAAAATGAGATAAATGGCATCATCTCTATCACAAATTGAATGTGATAGAATGCAATGAAAATATATAAAGCTACATCTATAATTGTCCTCCTCACAGACAGGTAGGACATACCTGGTGGGAGCCAAAATTATAACAAACCAAATTAAGAAGACAAGATAGTTCTTAGAAGCATGGCACTCCAACCAAGTTGTGAAGAACAGATGTATAGACTTAAACTTTATCGATGGACTTATCAAAAGATAAAACCAGACAACCACCTACTCCCACTCTAGCATGTGGATACCTGACACAATAAAGATATATGTAACCCTTGCCAACCAACAAAGCTCACTTCCCCAGCAGTGATTATGTTATCTAAAATGGTAATAAACGTTTGCAATCCAAATGCTTATTTCAGAGAATTGTACCATAACATGGTTTTGTCTTCTTAAAACTTATCTCAAAGTTTAATTACATGAGATGTAAATTTTGTACTTAGTAAGCTCTGGTGGCACAGTGGTTAAAGTACAGTATTTCAGGCAAACTCTGCCCACATCCAAGAGTTTGATCCTCATGGGATTCGAGGTTGACTCAGCCTTCCATCCTTTCAAGGTCAGTAAAATAAGGACCCAGATTGTTGGGGGCAATATGCAAATAATTCTGTATTGTAAACCTCCCAGATATTGTTATTTCTACTACTAATTAGGCCAAAACTATCACAGTCATCCAAGTTGCCTGCAAACCCAGGTAACTGATTTACACATTTTAGACTTTACCAGAATTTTCAGAGAACAGCTACTCAAAACCTAAGTCCAACTTTACTCTAGTTATTTACAAAGACCAGTGACTTCTCAGTAATTAAAACTCTAGATTTATCTTGCCTATCCAGGCTTGTCATTGGATACTCCTAAATTAGAAAGACCTCCTATTTGCCTGAGCAAATATAGTTAACTCAGTCTTGGGTATTTTTCAATCTTTTGTATCTTTGAAAAATACCACATTTATACATTGTTTTTTGAGCTTTAAACTTCTTGCCTAATCATTTGAAGGATCTCATCAACTCTGTCCATAGGGATTCCATAGGTCATGCCATTACGATGTCTTCAATAAAGTTTTATTCTTTGGACTTTCATTCTCTGGAATTCTAATTGAATTGAGGATGTTGTGTGGAACCCTGACACCTTCCTTCCTTCCTTCCGTTGCTCATTTCAAAAAAAGTGACTCTGGGCAGCGAAACATACTTTTCTCAATCTTTTTTATACATAACCCAGCTACATGGTTGGTAACAAAAAGCTGAGGGAATGAAAGCTGAATGCTGGCTGGGGAATTCTGGGAGTTGAAGTCCAAACATCTAAAGTCGCCAAGGTTGAGAAACACTGCTTTAATGTGTTCGTGTTATCAGATGTTTCTATAGTTATTCAACATTTAATCCTTTGCTTTCAATATATTATAATGCTCTGAGAAAACTTGATTATGAAGGATGTCCAATCACATTGAAAAAAAAGTCTCCTTTATTTTCTGCTCTTGGACACCCTTCAAACATTGGGAAAAAAATAGAAAGAAAAGTTGCCCCAGCTTTGGTTTCAACAGTTCTATCATGGCAGGTTTTTTGTTTTCTCAGAACACTTGTCATATGTCAATATGTATCCAAACATGCATTCAAGTACAATTTCTATCTATCTGTTAGTGGATTTGGAGAATGTTTGACAGTGTCAGCACTTCCTAGCAGAGTTTATCCTACTTAGGTGTTCTTTGGTGTTAGTGCTGAATCAAAGAAGAGAGTTCATAACAAGCTCCTTGTTTCTGTACCTGTTTCCAGTCATTTAGTGATCTGGGAGAATATGATAGGTATGAAGTCTAAAATTGGCTGATCATTGTGGATGCAAGCCATTCTTCTCAGGATTTCAATTTCCTGAGAAAGAGTAGCTACATTCAGAGCAATTTTTAAAGCTCCTCTGCAGAGACAATTCTATCAGATGTGGAAAGAGTACAGGAAATAGGCTGTGGATGATGCAAAATAGTTGTGGTAATTATATTCTGATGGTTCGTCTCATACTAGAAAAGCTTTAAAGATTCCTGGCAAGAGACTGCTAGTTCCTGAATTATTTCCATTTTAGCTGTTATTTAAATAAATATTTGAAGTTTGTTGCAAGCTAAGGCTTGCAACAAATTTGATGCAGTACTATAGTCCTACCCCTTTCTACATCCCGATAGCTAGAAATGTAAAATTTAAGTTATACACAACTTCAAAGCTTTCTTTGGTTTTCTTATGACATTGGTCTCATTTCTATATAGTGATGTGGTCAAGAGATTATACTAGGAATCAGGAAGTACACAATTCTAATCTGTACATTCAGCAGGTGTGCCATACAATTCTTCTCCAAGTCATTTTCATCAACCATCAGCTGTACAAAAAGAGCAATGTTAAAATCTTTTAGAAAATAAGATAATGCATGTAAAAATATTAAAAACACAAGAGTGTTCTATGAATGCTATTTGTTACATTCATATTTTTTTCACATCTTTTCCATAACTTTCTGTTAACTAGATACTAGATTTTTTAATTCCTACTGTATTGCTAGGATAATTTAGACTAGAATTTTAAGAGCTAAGTAGAAATGTCTGCTTTGATCTAATTTTTAAACCAAAGCCCTCCAAATAGTCCCTAGAGCAGTGGTTCTCAACCTTCCTAATGCCATGACCCTTTAATACAGTTCATCATGTTGTGGTGACCCCCAACCATAAAATCATGGTCTCAGTTCCTAAAACCATTGAAAATGTGTGTTTTCCGATGGACTTAGGTGACACCTGTGAAAGGATTGTTTGATCCCCAAAGGGGTTGTGACCCACAGGTTGAGAACTGCTGCCTTAGAGCCTTTCCAGGATGACCATTTTCATTACTAGATGATAGCAATAGCACTTAGACTTATATATTGCTTTACAGTGCTTTACACCATCTATAAGCAGTTTATAGAATCAGCATATTGCCCCCAACAACTTGGGTCCTCATTTTACCCACCTTGGAAGGATGGAAAGTCAACCTTGAGCCGGGTAAGAGTTGATCTGCCAAATTGCAGGCAGCCAGCAGTCAGTAGAAGTCTGTAGTACTACACTCTAACCACTGTGCTACCATGGCTCATGATGTTTGTCACTGAAGACTATTTAATCTCTCTTATGCAAGATGTAGCAATATTTAAATGCTACATTTCAGTAGCTGTTTTAAATATTGAAGCCAGAGGTATCCAAATGCTCAGAAAGGCCAGTGCTGACAATTACTCTACTCTAAAATTACACATACATTTTTGACATCACAGCTTAAAAATAAAAAAAGTTAGAATTATGGCAAGTTTTCTCATGTCCTAGTACTCTTAACCAAAAATGAATTATCAATAGATTCTATTCAATAGTGGCAAAGTCCTGCCAATCCCAGTACAAAACACAGACTATACTGCATGAATGTTCATGGCACTGACAAGTTTTGATGCATAAACTGGCACCTCTCCCGTTGTACAATATATATCTCTGTTGATACTGGTTGACATGCATGTTTTCATTTAGACAGACAGACATAAGGTATATCTTTTTGCAAGATATATTAACATTATCACAAGATTATTTTATCTAATATATTAGCTAGGAGATGGCAAATGACAACCATATTTTTACCACCAGTTAGTAGCTAATTGTTCTTCAACTAGAGAAAATTAATTTCAGTACAGGGGTGTTTCTCAGCTGTTGAAGGGTTTAAAGAAAAATGTGAAGTAGGTCAAAGTTTAATAATAAAAAGGGGCATACATAGTGCAAAATGAATTTAGTCTAAAATTAGATTTTTTTTTTTAAATTAAAGCATTTCTTGTATTTTTAAAGAAAACTTTCAGGGGACTATGATTTGCTTTATAGGTCCCATTGTATTTTAGCCCTAAACCTTAAGTTGAGGCCTACTTGTAATGCTCTTCACATTTCTCTTTGTTCATAAAGAAATTCATGAACAAGATTACAATGCAATTCTAAAAATATTTGCACGGAAGTAAATATTGCTATTTACTTATTTTACAGTATTTATAATATGTCCCAGTCTCATAGGACTCTGTGCAGCTTACAACAGCAAACAAAAGGCAAAACCAAACCAAACCAAATCCATAATAATAAATATTGTAACTAAATTCAAACTCAAAATAAAACTCAGAATAAGTGCTTACAGTCAGCAGGACTGAATATATATATTGAAATAAAACAATTAAAATGTGTTTACAGAATTGCAGCAACATACTTTTGGGATGGGACTATTCTGTAAGAAAAGGGCTGTTTCAGAGTTATTACATCTCAGACTACCTGCAAGCCTCCAAGGAGCCCAAGCTCATTCAAGATCAATGAATGGACAAGATGGAGAGATTCAATTCTGACAAGGCATCTACTATATCCCAGATGAATGATGCTTAGTGCAGGTTTGCCATGTTGATTAAAACAATTAAAAGTTAGTCTGCCAATGTATCTGGGGATGGTAATTGGGGAAGTAGGTATGTTTAAGACTGCTACTGAGGAGAACCAAGCCATGATGTGGCGCCTAGAAGGCTGATGGAAAACTGATGTGGCACCTAGAAGGCTGATGAAAAACTTGTCCTCTTCTGTAGATAGTGGCCTGCTTAATAACTGTGTCTATATTATTAATGAAAGCTCATAATCTACCTTTTAGGTGCACCAAGAGAAGTGCCAAGAGGAGTGCCACAATGAAATTAAAATGCCAGGGCCTAAAGGGTTAAATGCAGTCAAATGAACATTCTTAAATCAAATGTTAGATAACAAAAGTTTTAAAAGGCACTTATGCAGAGATGGATTTAGATGTGCTCGCTTCTACCATTTTTGAATAGGATTTAATTCTAAAAACAGAACATTTCACCTGAAATTTACACAAAAGCACAGTCCAAGTCGGAAAAAGATATTATTGATCTACAGATTTCACTGACATTTACAAATACATAATGCATTGCTCTTTTCATTTTGCTGCCTAGGCTGACCCAAATGGCCTTTACATAATTTACTTTTGATTAAAGAAGTGCTTCAACACTGAGAACAAAATTTAAAAAAAAAATGAAATCAATGCCATTTTTGAAAGGTAAAATGGATATGGAGGCTGAAAGGAAACTTTTTACAAAAGCACTAAAATGAGGCAAAACATTTTTCTTTCACAGACAGATGTCACAGTTTTCACACTGTACATGTGAAAAATTTACCATGAATTTTATGTTTATGCACAGCCGTGTCAGTCTTGATGAAATGCTGATTACAACTTGAGGATGCTTGAGGAATTCAATCACTGTGAATTCCAATATGAATTTATTCATATTTATAAGGTTCAGAACTTTGTCCAGTCTTTGCATTTCCTGAATTATGTTTCTGTGTCTAAATAAATGCTTTAAAAGTATACATTGAAGTACAGGTACTACCACAATTGGGCCAATAATTTCTATTGCTACTTGAGACATTTGTTAAGTGAATTTTGCTCCATTTTACGATCTTGCTTGTCATAGTTGTTAAGTGAATCACTGCAGTTGTTATGTTAATTGTTAACTGTCAAGTGAATCTGACTTCCCCATTGCCTTTTTTTGTCAGAAGGTTGCAAAACGTGATCACATCTTTTTTCGGCTGTTCCCATTATGGGTCGCCACTAGAGCTGCAACGATTCGTCGACGTTGTCGACAAAAATCTATAATACAAATAGTCGACAATGAATTTCATTGTCGACGTTGTCACCAGACATGTTTTTGTTTTTGAGTGAGGCATCTCTCTTCATTACAATCTCTGCCGAGAGTCGCACATGCGCATTAGCTTCTCT